>JASNJN010000497.1:0-16460 GCA_030180075.1 Mikrocytos mackini | reverse complement strand
GTCTTCTTATTGTGGACCTTGCGGCCCCGCGTTAAAGCGTTGATGACGGACAGACCAACGTGGTTCCCCATCTGGCTTTATTATCTCCCTAATAGGGGACCAGACAGGGGTTGGGTTATAGGCCGTTTCGAGGGCCGGGAGGAATGTGGAGCCCTTGTCGCGCTAGTTGTTGCGACCTCGGACTCTTCACCTCCATTCTGGGCTCGTGTTGCACTCTGCAGCGATACCCAGGGAAAATTTTAAAATTTTAAAATTCAATGTAGTGGTAAACTTATATTAATATGAATTATTCGTCAGTTTCTCCTTGATGCATTCCCGTTCTTAAACCATAAACTCAAACCAGTATTAACAAGAAACGTTTTTATTTTATTTTCACTTATACGGCGTTTACTTAATTCTTTAATTCATATGTTGTACTAGATTTTTATACTTGTAATCCAGCTCGTATGTAAACTTCTTAAAGAGATCCCCGTGTTTCCTGGGAAATACAAAAAATTCTAACCAAATACCCAATCTAGTAATAACAGGGAAATTCGGAACATTTAACCGTGTGGCTTCTCCAAAAGATTTTTATTATATTATTCTTACAAAATTTTTTATTAAGGCTTGGAACGAGACTGTTTATTTATTCATCATCTCTTCACACACACACTTTACGAAGAACGTGTACAATACATTTAACATTTATCATGTTATGATACAATCATTTCAAATTCTCACATCAAAGACACATATGAGAAGCTATATCAGACAAATAGCTAGTGAATTTCCATATGGAATTTTGTAAACGAATGTTAAATGTAAGGAATCGTTATTTGCTTACATAATCGTGGCATTGTTGACTTTATAAAGTTTATAGTGTGAATTAAACCTGGTATTCTAATAAATTTTTAATAAAAAGTACTAACTAAAACAACCAATATGAATTTTCATTTATATCCTATCTTTCATCTATAATTACGTTAAAAAAATTCTAATTTCTTCTGATAACTGTAGTAATTTCTCATTATATTCATTTTCAATATAATTTTTCAAAGGAATGATTTGTCTGGGTAAGAATAGCCTGTGTATTTGAATATAAAATTTTAACACTATAGTTCAAAAAATAAAATTTCCTATTTCAAGACAGATTTTCCCGATAAATATATTCGATTTTCAGTAAATCATTTGTAATCAATAATAAATTATCCAAAATAAACAGATTATCTTAAACTGAATGTTGTTTACTTAGTTGTATGTAAAACTTTTAATGTTTTGACTTTAGTTTCTTTTATTAAAATGGTTATCTCTGATATAATAAAGAATGAATCCGAGATTTATTCATCTTAATTGATGCTTTCAAAGGAAAGAGGATAATTTGGGTTTGTTTCGACAGCTATCTTAATTAGATATTTAAAAAAATTCGGCTAAAATTGAATTAACCTCAAAAAGTGTGTAATTGAATCAAAATAAAAAATCGAATGTATTAAAAGGGTTAAAGTTATGAAAATAATAGTTGTTGGAATATATTAGAGTTTTGATAGGTCCATTTCAATGGTTAAATTGTTCTATAAGTTCGGTTAATCTATGAAATATCGTTATTGTGAACTAAAATCGAACTTTTAATAGTAAATAAGACTTCTAATTTGTTTTGAACATTGCATCTAGACTAGGGTTTGTAATTATCCGTTTCTATCGCATATCCGGTGTCGAATATTTTTGCGTCGGATACCGGAACTATTCGCATTGGTCAGCTATAAATAATTATATTTTGATTATATATAAAATAAAGACATAAATACTGCCAAAACACTTTTGGTTATTTAAAATAAATATCGGCTTATTATATATCTAAACAAAAAATTTCCTACAATTGTTTCTATAAATAAAAAATTCATCTGTGTGGTATCGAAATGATATCCGTTTTTCCTGAACTATTCGATATTCGAAATGTTTCGGTTAACCGCTTTATAAAGGAAATCTCGATATCACAAAAACCTGGAACCGCTTGTTATAAAAATATCCGTTATCCTGATTTTTCGGTTAACCGTTTTGCGAACACTAATCTAGACAACTGAGTGATAYTSGYTATTGTCAGCCTTGATTTGACGATTCTACGTATCCTCTTCCTGGCCTCTTTCAGGATATCTTCTCTTGTAGTGTTCGCATTTACCCAGGTTTGTTTTATTCCTAGGTATTTGTATTGCTTGCACGACTCCTCGTTTATGAGGGGAAACTTTTTGAGGTGATAATATTCCTCTAGACTTCCAGGTTGAACCTCGGAGCACAGACCACTTTTTGAACCATTGATTTTCAGCCCAATCAGGGCGCCAAGGCTCTTGGTCTGTGCTACTTTTTCCTCGAGGCTATCAAGGGATGGAGCAAACAGTTTGATATCATCCATGTAGCAGATCTTGTTTGTTTGAAAGAATTTGACGGAAGGCGTGTTGCCGTTATTCACATTCATGGCTTTCAATACAGTCAGTGCTACACAGAAGAGAGTCGGTGACATTTTGTCGCCTTGAAAGATTCCCCTCTCTATATCAATTTGGTCCTCGCCGTTTCCAGCGTTGACAATCACTGTGTGCCACCTGGACATCAAAACGCTTAGGGTTCTGGTGATGTTCAACAATTCAGGGCAGCCTCTATTTCCCGCCATGGAGCAAATGATTTGCATCAAGCCATCGTGGCTAACGCTATCATAGGCTTTCTGGAAGTCTATAAATGCTGTATGAATGTTCTTGTTGAGTACCTTCCTACACGTTTGGATGGTGGTCTCTGAGATCATATGAGCGTCTAAGCAACCTCGTTTCGATCTCCTGTTAGCTCTCTGATCATTATCCCAATTTCCGGTGCGAAGCATCGCTTTGATGATTCTGGATTCAATGAATTATATTACTATATTACTAAATAATTAAAATTAAACAATAATTTTATTCTTATATTACTATTATGTTTATTATGTTCATTACACAATACTTAATTTCTTTTAATCTTCAAATATCCCTACATTAACAATTAGTATTTAATCTTCTGTGTGAATCACATATCATTTGTTGCATTCAATTCATATCCGTATTCACCCCAAAAGTCTTTGCAATTTATTTGTTCTTATAAAACTAGTCTGCAATCGATCCAAGTTTAAATTATAAAACCATAATGTTATAAAGTTGTAAAGTTGTGAAGCATGTAACCTACGTGTAGAATAAAGTTCGCTTTATAATTTTCTGAGCGTTCTAGTAGCGATTGTGTTGTAGAAGACATGCAAGGCTATTGATTGGTTTTACCAATCTAGTATATTTAGTATTTATCCTCTCAAGTGTATGAAACAAGTAGGGCGTACTCAAAGACAAATAACGCTGTAAAAGTACATTGTGCGAATACAGACCTCCAATGTATTTGGGACTTATCGTTATGTCATTCGATGTTATTTGTAAATTCCTCGTGTAACAAAGTTCTGTCATGGATATCAGAATATGCCAGACCTTTTGATACTATTATTAATGTGCTTTTGTTAGTTCGGTGATTTAAAAGTCTTTGCAGGTCGCCCAAACATATATGAGTATCATATCATAAGTTCAAAGCTGCCTCACTATTTTAACGTTTCTAATGATATCCTAGAAATAAAAGTGTACGAGTGTGTATGAGGAAGAGAAAGTTAGAATCCCCAACAGTCTGTTTAACGTGCGAAATGGATCTTTTGAAAATTAATTTTTAAAATAACAATCAGTGTGTTTGTGAGTTATGTCATCGTTTCATTGGTATGAGGCATACCTTAGGCATGTATAAGATTATATGTGATCGTGAAAGCTAGATATACTATGCTCAAGTACAAAATCATGTGACAACTTATATACCTTTGTTATCCTTAAGATGACGTTATTGTAGAAAATCTACATATCTCTATAGATATTACTACCAATAACTAGGGCAACTTAAATGTATATATTTTATTTGATATTTTACAATACTAATATAAATTGAACATTAATAATATTGTTTGGTACTCTATAGATTCCTGAAAGTAAAGTTATAAATAACATGTTATTCGTTAATGCATATTTTGTACTAAATTTCGATTTTAAAATTTTAAATTTTAGATATGCCAAGGACTAGACAGAATGACGCCGAACTACGAAAGAAATACGCCCATAAGCACGACAAAGAGTTTTATGAGACCAAATCTGGCTTGCTCTGGTGCAGGGTGTGTGACAAATCAATAAACTACAACAAAAAATCAGTGATTCAACAACACAGACTTACAAAAACACATTTAAAAAACTTATTCGGCATAACAAATACAGAAAATCCTATTAAAGCATGTTCTATGGATACTTTTTAACAAGATTTAGTCGCAGTTTTTCTCAACTGCGACATTCCCTTAAACAAATTACGTTATAAAAAGCTTCAAGAATTTTTTAAACAATATGATTTACCATTAGTTTCCCAATCCACTACCTGTAACCAAGTTAAAGAACTGGGCAAAGAGAATAGAAAAAAAAATAATAGAGAAAATAAAAGACAAATTAATTTTTATAATTATTGATGAATCTTTTATTAAGGATAAATACTGCGTGAATATTCTTATCGGAGATATACAAAATCCAAATCAAAGCTACTTATTGGATTGCATGATTTCAGATGAGCCTGTTAATTCCGATTTTGTCGTAAGAGCAATTGATAACTTACTTGTCAAAGAAGTAGTCCAAAGAAGTAATTTCTGCTTGTTGTTAAGCGACACAGCCAAGTACATGACAAAGGCGGCTGGGTTCTTACATGTTCTTTTTCCAAACCTCTTTCATGTGACCTGTCTAAGTCATTTAATGCACAATTGTGCTTTAAAAATAAAAAGTTATTTTACATCTACTAATAACTTGATCTCGGCTATGAAGAATCTAGTCGTAAAGAATAAAAGAAGAAGAAAACTATTTCAACGAATTGGATGCCCACCTACTCCTATAATAACTCGATGGCAAAGCTGGCTTAATGCGGCCAAATACTATTACACAAATCTTACAGAAGTGAAAAGAATAGTATAAAAGATTGATACGCCTGGAAATATCGTAAGCAATGCTATTTCAGCACTGAACCAAGCTGAACTAGTAGAAGAACTTAGAGCAATCAACAATTATCATGAGGTTCTTAATCCTATCTCTACTTTACTTGAAGAGAAGCGCTTGAATATACAGGAAGGGTTTGAAGCTATTAACAATATAGAATATAGAACAGACGTAGTAGGATTAAGGGAGTACATAACAAAGAGATTAATGAACAATTAGATATATAAGATCATTCATTGGCGGGTTTACACTCCTAATATTGATTTACGAATCATTGACGTGTTAATGAGCTGCCAATGCACATCGGTCGATGTTGAAAGAAGTTTCAGTATGTTAAATAAACTTATGGCTGATAACAGGGATTTCAAAGACGATAATATTAAATATTACATTATGTCTTATTATAATAAAGATATTTAATTAAATAAATGCTTTGATTAATTCTACATTATAAATCCTAAATTCATTAAATATATTTAAATTTCAAAATATACATTCACAAATTGTTAGATTTATTTATAAACATCTATTCACAATCATTATATTTATCAGTGTTCTTTGTTATCCTTGTTCTTCTATATAACTATTTAAAATGTATCGATTTTCTTTACATTATAGAACGAGTCTATTTTCACCTCTAAAATTTTCGCTTGTTGAAGCTTTTAATCTTTTTTCTTAAACTATATTGCCTTATACGTGGTTAAAATGGTTACATTTGCTGTTCGTGTATGTTTGTCCTTATTTGCAGCTTTGGGCGTATTTTTTTTCTATTTTTGAAATTAAAATTTTACTTTGGCTGAAAAACTGGTTTACTCAATACAGATAAAACAGCACACTATGTTACTTGTGTTACTCATCCCCTAGCTGCAAAAACTACATATTTGATTTCTCTGATAACTTATAGCACACGCTGGGAGCCAAAAAGCACACAAAAAGGATAACCCCGTTATGGACAACCTAGGTTGAACTAAATGTCGTACACTCTCGGAAGCCTGGGGAAAATAATGTGCGTGACAATACTCGAACTACATGTATCTATATATGTTAACTTTAAGTTACACGCCCGAAACTACTTGCAACGAAAATACGGCCATGGCTAATTAAAACTACTGCCAAGACACCATCAAACCTATGGTTCACGAATGCTCAGAGTGCTCAATATATAAGTAGCTTTTACATGTTGTCAGGGTTATGGTTTATAAAACAAACGACGAATAAAAGATAAAGGAAGTAGGAATTCTTACCAGAATATGAAAAGTTAAACAAAAGCCCGTAAAGTGAGCCTGTAGAAGAAAGTAGGACGTATATCTTAGATATGAATGTAAATAGTAAGAATCAATAAAGATATTAAAATTTTATATTTATATTTAATTAAGTATAGGTAAATTATTTCGGATGTACCATTTTATGTTTGTAATGTTCCTAATTTCAATGTTATAATTAATTATTATTTGTATATTTATTCATCTTTTTTAGAAATGTGGTGTAATGTTATTAAAACAAATTATATGATTGTTTTTCACCTTCTAGTGCAGTTCGAAATATGTTGGATATATCTATAACATTAAACATAAGGATTTACTATTTTATTAAATTTAATACTTAAAATGACGACAGATCTAAAAAGCATAAACAGCCTTAATATATGTGTTGGATACAAATGTTTCTCCATTGACAGCTTGTTAAAAGCTTTAGCCTTTTACCAGGACAATTCAGGCATCAGGTTGTCAATTGAAAGAAGTGAGACATTACACAACAGAAAATCATTCCAAAAGCGTTACTACCGACCACAATTCCCAAGGTAGACTGATTTTTTATAGAATTCAATTTGTCTGTGAGTTTGGTAAGAAAGCTGCTATAAATAAGAACGACCTTATAAATAGCAAAAACACTGAACATATACAACCAGATCACATAAACTACTGGGAAAAGAAAATATAAGTGGTATTCAACAAGTAAAACGGAAGACAAAAACAAAAAAACATGGATGTCCATTCTCACTCCAACTTTTAACAAAATCCAACTATCTTGTAGTCACATCAATATGCCATCATATAGATCATCCTGCGACCTCTTTGAAGACTCCTACTATCCACAAATCAATTTTAAACGACTTACATAAAGCAAAAAAGTTAAAGGCATCCACATACCTCCTCACCGATTTATTATTTAAAGAATATGGTGTAAAACTTACCAACAGAAATATACACAACTTAACCATGGATTATAAAAAAATTGAAGAAGAAAGCATTAAGAACATAATTGACAACGAGAAAAATTTCAAATCTTTAAAAGATAACAATAACACACCGTTTGCATACATATATTTTGACCAATATATGATCGATCTGTATCAGGAATATGGCGAACTGGTTCTCATGGACTCCACCTTCAGTGTTATAGAAAAACACTGGAGTCTTTTTATTCTATTAATTGTAAACCCGGAAGGACATAGCGAGGTAATAATGTGGTTTATATGTAAGAATGAAACATTGGATACACTACGTCATATATTTTCATATGCTCCAACTTATTTCGACTTCTCCAAAACCGTTTCTTTCTACACAGACAAGGACATGAGTGAGAGGAATATTATAAACACTTTTTTTTCAAAACGCTTGTCTGGGTATATGTTATTTTCATATTGTTAAAATCTTCCAACGTGAATTTACATGGCGTAAAAGACAGTTAACTAAAGAAGAAAGGTACATCGAGCTTTAAAAAAGTTTTTCAGATTTTAAATTCTACATCTTACGAAGAAGCAAAGAAATTAACTCACACACTATCTACAAAAGTCAGAGAATACTTTATCAAGAACTGGTTAGGAATATATAAGGAATGTATTGAAAACTTGCGACCTCCTGTTCTCAATCTTGGCGTAAGGACAACAAACCGATGTGAAAGCTTTTTCGGAAAGCTGAAGTCCAACGTAAAAAAGAAAGATTCTATTTACGGGTTCTTGTCTAACATGCTTGTTTTCGTGAAAACACGTCGCTTTGAACTCGATACAAAGATTAAAAAACAGTATTTGCGGGCATGGAGTACAAAAGATTGCGAAATTTTTAGTGATCTAAAAGGTACAGTAACAGACTATTGCTATGAGTATCTTTGTTTAATTTACGAACAATCCAAATCAATAGAGAAGGTAGCACTTGATATAAAAGGGGATTGTACTGTATGCGAATGGGCCTTTAGAACGGGTGTTCCATGTATACATCAGCTTCGGTGCAATACGGACATAACATTTGTCCTTAGCAAAATAAACAACCGTTGGCATAGAAAACACTTTATAAAGCGTTACAATATTCTAACTTTTGATTTTCAAAACAACTCGAATTCCAACATACTAGAAAGTGTGAAGACAAATGAGCGAACACATTACACGAACAACAAAGAAAACACTTACTTTAACATGATGGAGCTTTTAATGGCTGATTTAGAAGTTCCTGATCTCTTTACACCTGACAAATACAATAGCAAGAACGTCCCGTTACCTATACCGAAAGAATACACACCGGATAGTTGCTATAGGAAAGTTCCTCTACTAGATGAAGACTATGAGGATTTAATCCCAGATAAATCACTTCCTGTTATAAACAATAGCTTCACTATTGATCAAGTTGAAAAGGAAATAACATGGGAAAGTACTTTCGAATATGGTAAGAACCTATCAAGTATATTATATAGCCGCAAATCTCTGCGCAAAGGGAAAATATCTTCTTTTTATAATGAATTGGTTGACTTCTTAGATAACGCAAACATGGAATAAAACCTGGAATGCTTAACATTACACCTTATTTCTAAAAAAGATGAATAAATATACGGTGACAATTTTAAACCTATAATTAATTATTATTAATTAAGGCACTATCACTTGGCCACTTCAGCCCTTCCATGTGAAACCAATGGATTCCATTTAAACTTGATGGTTCACTTTGGATCTCCCTAGCCTACTCTTGGTTCCCCAGAGCCGTTTAAGGCCCTGCGATAACCCTAAAAGGGTTTCTAGATCAGTCTGTCACACTCACTTACTTTTGCCTATTCTTCCCTCTGGGGGTTTCAGCGCGTAAGGAATGGCCAGGTGACTGGGGTATTATTTACCAGGMCGCTGTGGTATCTAGTGATACCACTCCGTTTATTCACCAAGGGTAAAATAAACGGAGACCTTTAGGTCTATGCGATGAGCCCAAGGGGTTGACGCAAAGTTCTACCACCTTCTCGTTGAGAACTGGTATTCATGGTTCACCTTCCCTTTGGGCGGTTTACCGGGCCTGTGGCCAGGGAATCATAAATTGATTCCGGGCCCGTCTTTTTATTATGGGCCTGCGGCCCCGCGTTAAAGCGTTAATGACGGGACAGATCAACTTGGTTCCCCATCTGGCTTTATTGTCTCCCTAATAGGGGACCAGACAGGGGTTGGGTTATAGGCCGTGTTGAAGGCCGGGAGGAATATGGAGCCCTTGTCGCGCTAGTTGTTGCGACCTCGGGCTCATCACCTCCATCCTGGGCTCGTGTTGCACTCCGCAGTGATACCCAGGGAAATTTTTAAATTTTAAAAATTTTTCTTTCTCCTCGAACTGATATTTGAAATTTTGGTCCTCTCTTCCCAAAATTTCGTATTATTCTTATACCTTTACAGGTGTTAAAAACATAACCAACTGAAACCTTCAGTAGGCGTGCCAATGTTCTGTAAGATCTGTGTTTCTCGTAAAGTCTCTTGACTGAGGAAGCTGGATATTTGATAGTCATTTTTATAGAAAAAAATTAAATTTGGAAAACTTTAGTTATGTATTGTTCCTCGGATATCAAACATCGAGTAATTTAATACAGACTTCAATGAAAATAAATTATATTTACTTGGGTGTTCTCTATTCCTTAATGTATAATATAAAGTTTTATATTTTTAAATTTTAAATTTTTACCTAAAAAGACATTCAGATATTCGAGCCACAAGAACATGAAAAGCCATAAAATGCACAAGTACAGCAATACAGATGCACAGCTTCCACTATACTTATTATCTTTATATCCAAATACTGCTAAAAGGACAGAAAGTGGAACTGTATTTCGAGAGTAAAGAATGAGTTAACACATTTAAGTGACTGTGAGCCGAATCAATGCAAAGTATCCTCAATAATGATTTCTAAGGATCAAATGGGCTTGATATAGAGGCAAAGTTCTGCTATAACATTCTTAATCATAGCATTTAAAAGAAATCGCACAGTTACTGAAAACTTCAAAATATTCGAAACATAATCAAATCTAAGATTATACTACGTTGCTTAATCAATCAATCGATACATAAATAGTCTTTACTTAAGTTAAATTCGTATTAAGAAGGAAAGAAGCTATATTACGATATTGGCTTTATGTTAATATCTGAATATCGGATTTATGACTGAAATCCGCCAAATGTGTTTGTTTGCTCTAGAATGCATAATTAGAAATAGTTATTTAGGCGAAAAACAAATGCCAAGCTGTAGTAAGTGCCTGGAATGAATTAGACAATGAAATTATAAGGAATATGGCAGAAGGGTTTAATCGAAGATTAGACAAAATATTAGAGTGTGATGGAGAGATTATTAATTAATTAGTTATAGATATTAAGAGTTTTAATTTTATTTATACATTAAAAGTGAAATTATGCAAATTTATACAGTTTTTGGTTGTTCATTTTTTTTATGTTATAAACTTGAAATGGCATTTTAAAAATTTCGTTACCCCATTTATTTTATAATAAAAAATTTTTATATATATTACAGCATGATTAATTAAATTAAAAAATGTTTTCTGAATTAAAATTTGAACGTTTATATTTTTCAAAAGACCAAAAAAAGGTGTTCATTTAATTATGATACTGACTACAGTCAAACCTCGATAAAATATACAAATTTTCTAAGAATTACACACGTAAGATTTACAAAAAACACCTATTTTCGACGATTTTCCGAAAATTATTTTTCGGTAAATGGCTCAATAATCACCAAATTGTGCATAAATTATGTGAACTTGACTCAATAAGTATTAATTAAGTGCTAAAATAGCATAGAAATTCATTTATCAAATTTTGGAAAATAATTTTTTTCGTAAGATTTACACTCGGATAAACTTTATTTTATCGAAAATATTCCAACGAAAAATCTTGATTCGATATTCCAGGTATAATATGGCTTTTAATAGAAGTGTTAGAACCAATTTAGAACCTCTGGTCATAAAATTTATAAGTTTTCAATGAGTGCAAAATCATGATAATTTTGTCATTCATGCTCTTGGGGAAATAAAAATTTATCATAATTTTRAGATCCATAAATTACATCAGTTTTATTATTTAGAAATACATAAAATATTAATTTACGGTTTTCCAAAATTCTGGTCATATCATGACAAAATCCAAAACTACACGTAAGATTTACAAAATATTGAGAAAAACAGAACTTTGTAAATCTTATCGAGGTTTGACTGTATATGAATTAATTTTGAAATACTTAAAATACCATAATCTACCACAAAATTCCATCTTTTATAGGATATTTTATTTATATCATTATACCCCCTTATATCATTGAATGTTGGGCATTTACCGATTCCATGACTATATCGAGGTTCACCTGTATATTACAAAATACCCGAAATAAAAACCGGTTTTGACGATACCTAAAATAGCAAAATACCCGGGTTTCGGTTTTGGGAAACTCTATGAGTAACAAATATTAAAACCTCTGTTACTTGTTTAAAGTCGTTGTCCATGTTATGGGTAATTATTTTGAGCAAATATAAACAGTCAACTCTATCTTAATATTAGAGTTTCACTTGACTTGCCACGGGGTGAGTATTCGCTTTGAGTTGAGACAAAATGCAACTCGAACTCGATTCGAATTAGAGAGCCAGCTACGTATGCAAAATATTTTGTGCAAGCTGGTCGGTTTAATACTAAAATATAACAACTGGTTACACAAAATATGTGTTAAAAATTTAAAAAAACGGTAAATTTTTAATTTCGAATGATATTTAAGCAGTATTTCGTCTTTGGGGATTTTGCGAACTTGCTTTTTATGATTGTTTTATTTACTATCCTTTTTTATTTTTACAATTTTATTTGGAAAATAACTCGGCCTAAAATCATAAACTCGAAACCCGAGTAATTTAACAACTCATAACTCGTAAAACTATACGCTTGACAAAAAGAATAATTATTGATTTTTGAAATTCTACTCACGTTTGTATATGCCTGCAGCCCCCATAAACTATGAAAATTTTCTCAGATTAATGGATCGGATCTTCTTCGACTAGGATGACTACTTACCATATTTTGGAAGGCATATTATTGGGACAGCTTACCATATTTTCCAATAAGGAGGGCTCAGAACAAAGATTAAACGGAGTTTAATGCTTAAAATATGGTAGAAAAAATAGTTATATAAGAAGAATACTACAAAATGATTATAGAAGAATTACACAAAATTAGCAACCTCGGAACATTCTTTCATAAATTAATTAATTAAATACATGTATATAGTCTTTTAAACCGTTCTTTTTGGTTTCTTCTCAATTTATTATTTGATATTATCTAAAAACTATAAATTATTATTAATTTGTTTGGAATTTTTTCTTTTCATTATTTATCATCTTCTTTTGTTCTATTTTAATTTAATTTACAAAGATTCTTTAAATAAAATTCATCATTAATCTTCCTTTTATTTGAGTTGTTTTACTTTTTCTTTACGTTTTCTTTCCCTTTTTCGTACCTTCTACGTCTTCATCTGATATCCCATTGAGCCTTTAAAGAAAAATATAAATACATTAAAGTGTAATTTCTATTCTGTTGTTATTTAATATCAGTTTAAAGAAGAAATATGGGTTCTTATGTATCATGTGGCATTTTGCTGTGGACCTAGTTTGTGGGTGTTACACTGAAACGAAAAATCTCTTTACGCCCTTATTTAACATGCAATTCCAACTCTTAGGTATATATATGAAAGTATTTAAGAAGTGAATGCCTATTAGAATGAAGTAAGAATGTGGAGACGTGTCTCTGATAACTGTTGTTTGGTTGTATTGGAATGAGGTGAAGTGCTAAAATTTAAAATTTAATTTTTTTAATCTTTCTATATAACTCATAAAATGTAAAAAACTAATACAAATACATATAATATTGTTTATAGTTTAGGATAACAACAAATAACACAACCAATCAAATGGTGGTTTTTTAAAAATTAAAATTTTATCTTAATCTAGGCTGATTCCAGCATTGGTTTTAACAAATGTTGTTATTTATTGTTTGACCATCCAACATTAAAAAATCTATCCTTAACAAAGAAGTGTTACGCTATCGCTCCCCACGATAAATATAATATTTAAAATATTAAACTTAAAAGTATTGACTTAGAACTTTATATTGCGGTATCCCAATCACCAGCTGAGAATCTGGAACTACTGCTTGAAGCAATGGAGGGCACCTCTAGAGTTTCCAATTACCGGGTCTGCACTATTACACCGGTCTCCTAATTTAGCTAAGGTAACCGGCATTCCGTCTCATTAGGATATTATACAGTTTATCGAGGAAATTAGAAATATTTAAATTAAAAACCTTTTAACCTAATTTACATTTAAGATTCAGCCAACCGAATTTAGAGCATATGATGTTACAATATTTATAACCGTACAACACACGAAAGTTACTGTATTATATTTTAAATAAGTAAAACATGTTTCTGTAGAGTAATATTTTATTCATATTAGTATAATTTGCATTTCGTATTACGTTCTGTGAGTTTTTTATTTAGACAACCATTTAAGCATTATAGTATTGATACAAGGAATTCGAAATAACCGACCAAATTACTATTATTGTAAAAACATCCAATATGAATTGACCATGTTTATTCGTATTAAATGACTATTCTCACGTTACAAAAAGGTTGCACCATTCCTATAGTTCAAAATTAAAAATTTTAATATCAAAAGTCATTTGGAAAATTCCTGTTTGGAATAGAATAAAGTATGACAAAATTTTACCATGTCTTATTTTCGAGAATTTAAAATTATTATTACCGGTATTGATTTTGGAAACTCTAACGCCTTCCTCGCGGAGACCCTGATCCAACTCGGATACAAGGAGATCAGTCCTACCACAAACCCGGAGTGGAAACAGGCATTCAAAGCCGACTTCGAGGCCAAAGTTAAACAGTTCAAAAGCATGAATCTGTTAGACCTAGTACGCGAAGCAGGTCACAAAGGGATAGAACTACTACCCTCAGTAACCAAGCCCACAGCAACAGACGAGCTAACGTGGTACTGGTTAAACGCGTTCGAGGCATGCATGAAGAAAGCCCGAACAGTATTGAAAGAGAGCAACAAGCCGGCAGAACCCGCAAAGGAGTATTCGCCAGGTAGCTACTCGGGGTTAAACACCGTCAACCAACCTAGACCATTCCATGAGTTCCCAGGAGTACCACAATTGCCCTGGAGAGCATGGCACCGCATGTTTGAAACATACTTGCGAGTGACGAACATGGCTAGGGAAGGGGAGGACCGCATAGTGGATCTTCAGACCTATTGCCTTGGAGTAGAGGGCAACCGCACGTTAGAGAGTATGCCCGGATCTAAGAGTACACACGCAGAGATAGTGGAAGCGTTTGAAGCCCACTACAATCCTGCAGTAACACCCACAAAGGCACGTGCTGAATTCTTTAGTTTAATACAAGGAAATGGCGCAGTGCAAGGGTATATCGACAGATTATGTCGCGTAGCCGCCGAATGTGCATTCGGCGAGTTAGAAAAGGACTTGTTGAGAGACAAGCTCATTCATGGGCTCTCCAACATGGGCCTGAGACAGGCACTAATAGCCAGAAACCCCGCAACTTGGGAGTAGACCTGCTCAACAGTGAAGCAGAGTGAAGCGAGCAGACCCCCTATGACGGAGGAGCCTTATATGCCGCTAAGAAGACCAAAACCAAGGCCGCCTATGAGATTTGTCCAGGCACATGAAAGGCCAGTAATACATTGCAATAGATGCAATAGTAGACACCCCGACATAAGGAGGTTATGCCCAGCCTATGGCGAGGTTTGTGCCAAATGTGGCAAGAGAAACCATCGGGCGGAGTATTGCAGAGTATCTGAACCTGCGCCGGAACAAGAACCGGAACAGCAACCAGAAATGAGTGCCGAAGACCAATATAAATTTGGGTTCCACCCTCGAGAGAGGCCATTCCGGAAATTAGGAAGGCTATCCGAGGGTAGGGCAAACAAGGCAAACGTCTCAGTATTTCACGAGACAGTATTAATAGAGGGCATGGAAGCCCCTGTTCGAGTAGATACCGGATCAGACGTCACCATCCTGAACGCAGCCACTATAAAAGGGTAGGCATAGAGCGATACGTGATTGGTAGACATGCCACAGATCTACGAGACTACAACAACAATAGAGTTGATTGTAAGGGCTCAGTAGGGGCGTTAATTAAATACGGCAATTCTGAAAGCATGATAAGATGCTACATTGTCAGTAAGGGAGAAAACCTTATAGGAGATACAGACTCCTTAAAATTAAATCTAGTACGCAAATTAAGTAAATATAAGACTAATTATAAGCTATATTTGTTAACAACTAAAAAGGTTAGTAATACAAATTCAAAAGGGTGTGCCTATGTTAAGCCCCGCGGCTTCCCCTCGCCTAAACCAAGAAGGAGTCAAGCTGTGGGCTACATAGAGTGTGATCAAACCTTTAGTACTCTGCAAACCAGCAGAAGTAAGGCCCAGCAAGCGGTGACAGAACCAGTGAACGTTGGAGTCAACAAACAAACAGCAAATAAGATTGCTAGTAGAGCCAGCTATAGCTCACCAACACAGGAAGAGGAATTCCTTCCGTGCATTAAAGGTGAAGTGTTCGAACTCAGAGTACGACCTGATAGTAGCCCAACAATAACTAAAGAAAGGCCTATACCGTTCGCTCTCAGAAGAGAAGTAGCAACGGAGATAAACAAACTTGCGTGACAAGGCATATTGGTACGCACCAAGTACACTGATTGGGTATCACCAATCGTCGCAGTAAGAAAGCCAAATGGGAAAGTACGCATATGCGGTGACTTCCGGAAATTAATCTTGCAATGCAGGAGGACAAAAACCCGCTACCAAACACCGAAGCGCTGTTAGCCTCGTTAGGTTCAGGCAACAAGTATTTCACGAAAATCGACCTTAAATCTGCGTATCACCAGATTAGGTTAGAGCAAAACTCCCAAGAGTTGACGACAATAGTCACACACCAAGGGACGTACAATTATACACGGATGCCGTTCGGAATTAAGAGCGCACCCAGTGCCGTTCAGAGGATCATGAACCAAGTATTAACTGGCGTCAAGAAGGTTTTAGTATACCTCGACGACATCCTCATAGGAGCTGCTTCTAAGCCGGAACTAGAGGCTAGAA
>JASNJN010000496.1:0-13323 GCA_030180075.1 Mikrocytos mackini | reverse complement strand
TTGCCGTAAATTCAAACTTTTGTGAAAAAGCACAAAATTTATGGCCAAATCAGAACGGTCCAACAAAATTAAGGGAAACGAACAAATTTTGTGCAAAGTGAACATCAACCATGAAAAATTAACTTTATATTTTTAATTTGCAAAACTTGTGGAAGAATCATAAATTTGTGGATAAAACAGAATTTTTATTTTAAAAAAAATTTTGGCTCGAATTAGAGGTTTATTTTGCTAAAAATAGTAAAAGGTATGTTTTATTCATTCGAATAACCCATAAAATGATTCGTTTTACATATTAATTTGTGGAAAATACAGAATTCTGTGAAAATATCAAAAACTTGTGGAAGAATCATAAACTTGTGGACAAAGTACGAAATTTGTGGACAAATCAAAGTAAACCCAAAAATCCTCTATAAATTCGGGGAAATTTTTAGGTATCCCATATTTGAGTATCATCGAATTTCAGAATTTCCTCTTTAATCTCTAATAATCACATATTGTTCAAATATTTGATCATTGTTGTCACATATTTCCCGAACCCTAGCCATTATGTCTCCTACAAACGGGACTATAACCATAACTGGGCAAAGGATATGAATACCAATGGTGATTTCCAATACAAGGCGTTAATGAAATCTCTCTTAAAATAATACTGGCCTAGTCAAAGTCATCTTCGATGTATTTAGGATCGGTCCCCTAATAAGGGCACATCGAACAACGTCTCCAATACTCAGAACCAGACATGAGAATAACCGACCCGACCGCCCGAACCCGACCCGATCGGGTCGGGTTCGGGCGGAAGAAGGACCCAAAATCGTTGAAAATTCTCAACAAATCGTGAAACATGAAAATAATGAAAATATAATATTGTAAACTTCAAATATACCTTCTAGTAATTAAGCAAAAGCGGGAAATATTCCCAATGGAGCATTTGCTGCCCTATACATAAGAATATTTGAATATTCACTCATTTTTTTAGTGTAAAATTAAACAAAAATTTAAAAATTACATGACAAATTACTACCAAAAAATTTGTAGTTTCTACCCGAACCCGCCCGACCCGATTCGGGTCGGGTCGGGCTCGGGTAGGGAAAACACCTAAAATTCTCATGTCTGCTCAGAACGTTGTACTTAGGATTCTGAATATGTGTCTGAAAAACTCGTCCAATTCAAAGACGATGGGCCAAAAGAGTAGTCAAATGGAAGGAGATCGAAATATCCGGAAGGAACAGTTCGGATACGTTTTCTTGAATACTTCCCCAACAAGCTGGTGTAAAGTTTTGGATAACAGTAATGGCATAAATCCTTGCCTTAAATGGTATTGGTAATTCAGAGTAGCTAGAAGGCTGGAGTGAGCAAGCCATAGAGACTAAGATTATAAATGACTTATACTGTCCAAATAATTATTATAATTCACCAATGAAAGTTTGATATATTAACACCCTGTTTTGCCTCTAAAATGAATAAGGAACACTCGAATAGTGAACAAAACAGGAAATCTGAAACAAATAGGTTCATTAAAGTAAGAATCTACTTTATATACAAAAATTTTTATTCCTACAAAATATTAAATGTACACTCGATTTAAAATTTTTGAAACAGGAATAAAATTTGTAATACATACTTATATCCCATGCAATCGACGTAATATATTTATTCCATACTATATTTTATATTATTATGAATCAAAGATGAAAAAATAAGCGTGTATTAATTTTAATATTATTTATGCCAATCTATTTTAAAAAGTAAAAAAATTTTTTGAAACAAAAATATAAATGACAACAAGTTATTAAATGTTAAAATAAATAAATTTATTGATTTGCCATAATTATAGAAACATGTACATAGAAGGATTATATCCAAAAAAGCGATACTTATATATAAATAATTAAAACGAAATAATTAAAATATTAATTAACAGGCTCTTAATTTTGAATTCTATCCTCTGTAGTTGCACAAACCTCTAAATATATTCGTTGTTATTAATTTCCCAATGTATTAAAGTGTCATTATGATCATACATCACGATCAATGTCTATTCTTAAATTTTCAAATATTAAATCGTTGTTTTATAACTTCAGGTGGGTAGTTAGTTTATTGTACGCCTGTCTGTAATGATTAAACCTCTATATTTTCACAACATGTCTGTATTCAGTAGGATATGTCGTGTAGTTGTCGCATTTTGAGAGGGAAGTTTGGAAACGCTTTTGTGGTGTATAAAGAACATCTTAAAACAAGGGACTAGTGGTATCTGTCGGAAAATCCCATTTTAATGCTATTTTAGTCATTAATCATTTTGTATCCCATAGAACTCAGAAATTGGGTAAGATGATTTAAAATTTGGATTTGAAAAACTCTTTTAGAAACAACAAGATTTACAACTAATACAAGAGCATAAAATATAAAGAAAAATAATTCCATTGTATGATCAACTAAGATATATGTGTCGTACAATCGCAGAAATTCAAGGTTTTAATTTTAAAATTTTATTTTTCAAAATGAAAATATCAAAATATACGCGTTTATATCATTATTTAGCACAGTATAACAATATTAAAATAATCAAACCCAGACTGTCTGTGTTCATTGCATTTTAGAGGGCTGAACGACAAAATAAAAATTATTTTTTTAGATTTAACATTTAAATATGAAAACAACTTCAACTTTCTCACRCCCACACATACTCAGACTCAAAGCACTGTTCGGAACATGGCGTAAAGTATCCAAATTCACAAAAACACCCGTAACAAGTCTATTTCGGATCGCCAACGAGAAAAGCTACTATGAAAAAAAACCAGACAAAGAACCCATTTCTCCAAGAGAAAAGCGCTACATTTTAAACAAACTTAAAACGAAACCCTTCTACAATGCAAAAGAAACACACCGTGAGCTCAATCTACAATGTTCTTACTATTACTTCCTAAAATTTCTAAAAGACAACGGGTTTGGATATATAAAGCCGCAAATCAAGCTGTTTCTAAAGAAAGTTTCAATAGAGAAACGGCTCAAATTTGCTAGGGATCACGTCCATGTTCCGGGCCTGCTTGAAAAAATTGTATTTACAGATGAAAAGCGCTTCTCTTTTAGTGGGCCCGACAATTCGCACAAGATCTGGGCCCATAACAGCGAAAATCGTGCAGCAAATAAGCATTACAGAATGCTCCAGTATTTATTCTAAAAGAAAACACCGTGATCGAGGAGGAATTATGGTTCATGGGACCATTTCATGCCGCGGGAAGGTGTGTTTAATTTTAAGTGAAAATAGCATTAACTCCAAAGAATGCATAAAGCTTTTAGACGAAAGAATGTTGCTGTGTATAAGGGAGGTGTATCCTAACAATTCATACTTTTTCCAACAGGATAATGCACCTCCCCACGTTTCAAAAATGACTATGGAATACATTAATAAGAAGAGGGTCGACTTATTATCTTGGCCCCCAAATTCCCCCGATTTGAATCCAATTGAGAACATCTGGGGGATAATGACAACGAGGGTATATAAGGGAGGTAGAAATTTTACAAATAAACACGATTTATGGAACGCGGTTAAAAATTGTTGGGATTCTTTAGAAGATGAAATAGTAATAAAGACATGCAGTAATTTTAATGAAAGATTGGATAATGTTTTAGAAAGAAATGGTCTCTGGATTGATAAATAAATAAATATTAAATTCAAATAAATAATTATTAAATTTTTGTTTCAAATTTTTTTTCAAAAGTTAAATTTTTAATTTTCTATTTTTATGATTTTCACCCAAACCTTATCATTTATCTGTTTTAATTATTACATTCATAAATTAAAAATATGATAACCCCTGCGCTGCCCCGTGTAACGATGGGCTCTGCGCCGGTCGTTGTAGTTCTCATATGAACGATTAAATGACATCTGTAATTTTCTAAAGAATTTAACTTTTTATATATTTAATTACCGGCTTCCCGATTATAACGTATCAACGCCTTGGTTACGTTATCTTGCCTCTTCTTTATTCTTCGGAGTTTTAATCCTAATATAATAAGGCTTAACTCTCTTCAAATTTACCCAATTTTGCTTCTCTCCCATATCTAGAAGTAAAACATTGTTATTTGCTTTTATATCTTCTATTTGGTAAGATCCTGTCAATTTTTCATCCAATTTACCTTCATTTCTATTTCTTAGCAACACGAATTCTCTTGTACTATATTCCTTGCAATTTATTCGTTTGTTGTTTCTTTTCTTAATATTTTCCTTTCCCTTGTCTTCTATTCTTCTTTTAACTTCCTCCAGCTCTATTTTTTCTTCTTTATTAAGTGCATTCAAAGGGTTTTTGCCGAAGTTTATAGTTATAGGCGCTGTGTCTATTGTGCCATTATAACTCATGTTGTAACCTTCTTGTATTCTTCTAAGAGCTTCCTTTACTTCAATCCCGGTGTTGTTTAGTATTTTCATTCCTTCTCCCAGTGGAATGTTAACTCGTTCCGACAAACTATGGCCAGTAGGGTTATACGCAGTAGAATGACTAGATTCGATCTTCTTTGTCCTTAAGTAATCTTTTAACGTTCTACTGGTATATTGCGTCCCTTGGTCACTTAGGAAATGCGTTGGCTTTACGTATTTCTCCAACCAGCTTTCCTTTAGCGCTTTTACCACTGTTCCCTTTTCAATATTCGGTATAAATTTAAAGACAGTAAATCGGCTAAATAGATCGGTTATTGTTATAACATAACCTTTTCCAGGGCGACCGAATCCTTCAGTGTTAAAGGGTCCCCATATATCAGAGCTTACTCTCTCCCACGGTGCTCCGCTCTCAATATATCCTGCGACTTGTCCATAATTTGTACGGTTTGTTTTATTCTTTTGACAGTTTTGGCAGGTTCGCACGAAATTCTCTATCTTCCTTTTCATTCCTGGCATTGTGTAATATTCTTTTAATGTCTTATACATTCTTTTCGATCCAGGATGTACCATTTTCTTGTGCATTTGGTGTAGGAAATTGTTTTCGTCGTCTTCTCCTATGAAAATCTTGTCGTCTTTAATACAAAACGTCTTTATGCCCATCTCCTCTTTTAGCTTATTTAGGGCGTCTATATGTTCTGTATTAGGGTTTTCTTCGTTCTTTAAAACAAACATCTTATTCTTGTTGTTATATACCCTTGAAAGCCAGTCCGCCGCTTGGTTGTCCTTGCCTGCTTGATGCTTTAGTTCATAGTTAAACTCACTCAGGATAATCTTCCATCTCTGAGCCCTTGAAGATTCAATGGATTTATCATGTACCAAATTTTTGTTGTCCGTGACTATTGTAATCTTGTTATCAAATACGATGGATCGAAACTTTTGGATGCTCCTTATAATTGCCAATAGTTCCTTTTCCATTATATTGTACTTTACTTCTGCGTCCTTGAGTTTTGCAGAAAATATTCGGATGATGGCGTTATCTTGGGTTAGAATTCCCGAAATGCCTCTTTCTGCAGCATCTGTGTATAATGTAAAGGTTTTTCGTAATCGGGCAACTGCAGTTTTAAGTTCTTTTCTATTATTCCAACTACTTCTTCCATCGTTCTGTTGTCTGTTTCATGCCATTTGATTTCCTTGTATTGTAATTTATCATTTAGTTTGGCAATTCTATCGGACAAATTTGGTATGAAGGGCCTATACCAATTTAAATATCCCACTAACTTACGTAGTTGTTTCTTGGTGTTGGGAATTGCACATAGTTTCCCCCTGTCAAAATTGTCCAAATCGGCTGAGATAGTGTCGTGTTCTATATTAAATCCCAAGTATTTTATCTTTTCAAGAAAGAATTCGCATTTCTTTGTGTTTAAGGATACCCTTGCATTCTTTAATCTTGTCAATACTTCCACTAATAATTTGAAATGTTCTTCTTTGGTTTCCGTAAAGAGAATAATATCATCTAGAAATATTTTAATCCCTTTTATTCCCCCGAGGATTTGTTAACCTCAACTTCATTTCCCCTGAAAATTTTGCATTTTTCCTGAAATTCTTACACTTTCCCTAAAATTTTTTTGTTTTGAATAACTAATTACAGAATTTTACATGTTATGATTTGAAATTTATACCATATATGTGCAGGATGATTATTTAACTGAAAATATAGTTTTTTCTTGGAATTTCTGTTTGTTTTTTGCACCAATTTATAAAGTAATGAAAATATCTAGACCTGATTTTGTCAAAGTGTTGTTGGCAATTTTTGAAAAACCATCCTAATTCATCTAAAATTAAATATAATTGAATTGGCGGATAAATTCAACTTGAAAATTTTGTTAATATAATTTATAAAATTAAAAAACGGCAAAAAATCAGGAAAAGTGTAAGAATTTCAGGAAAAATGCAACTTTTTCAGGCAAAATGAATTTCAATCGGATTTGTTCCATAGCCTTTTGGAATGTTCGGGGTGCAGTGGAGAGCCCGTACGGCATTCTATTCCACTCGTACTGCCCCATTGGAAGAACAAAGCTACTTTTCTCCTTATCCTCTTCTTTTATCTTAATTTGATAGTATCCTGTCGATAAATCTAGTTTACTGTACCATTTGCTTTTCTTTAATTGTAATAGAAGCAGGTCGACTGAAGGAAAAGGATAAGAACTTCTTACTAATAACTTGTTCAACTTTCTGTAGTCGCACACGATTCGAACTGATCCGTCTTTCTTTTTGAGTGCAAAGGCTGGGGAACAAATAGGCGATTTGGACTTTCTTATAATTCCTTCTCTTAATAGCCTATCGACTTCATTTTCTAATTCTGGATAGACCTTTAAAGGAACGTTGTATGGCTTTGCAAAGAGTTCCTTTTCGCCATTCATAGTAATATCACGTTCTATTCCCTCTATAGCCTCTAACCCGGTCTTCATTAAAAATGTTCTTTTAATTGCTCAAACTCGTCCTTATCAGTAGTTATTTTCAAAATTTTGTCTTCTAATACGTGATCGGGTTTTCTATTCGTTTCTCTTACTTCCTCGTTGGTTATAGCCACTTTGGTTCGGTAAGCCTCAACTTCTTCTCTTCGAAGTCTATAACGGCTTTGTTTTCCAAGAGCCAGCTTTTACCAAGTATTATATCTGTGGGTAAGTTACTCATCAAGAATACCTTCGTCCTGAATTTCCTTCCTGGGAACTTCTCCAATTCTAAATCAATCATCGTTTTCTTGCTAGTTTCCGCTTTTGTTCCATTTGCAAGTGTAACTTGATGTTTACATTTGTTTATTTCCGAATCCGGTATTTTAATTACTTCCGGATTTATGTAATTTTGGTCTGCTCCGGTGTCTATTGTTACTAACACTTGGGTGTCCTTGACGGTTCCTTTGAAATCTAGTTCAAACTCTTCCTTTACCCATTCTTTCATCCATAATCCCTTAGGATGGGTGTTGTTATAATTGTCACCGCTTTGCTTGTAATTTCCACTTTTATTACTTCTCTCATAGTGATTTCTATTATAATTGTTCCCAGATCTATGTTGCCTACTTCGATCTCCTCTATTTGGATCGTAGTGTCCTTGCGGTCCTCTATATTCGTTTCTTCCTCTGTTATTATTACGCTGAGCGTCTCTGGCAAATCCTTCCGTACCATCTCTTCTGTTGTCCGCGTAATTTCCTCTATAACTTCGGGCTCGTATGTCTCTAGGCTCACTCTCATATCTGAAGTAGAATTTCCCGTCAGCATTATAGTTATCTAATTTCGAGGCTAGCTCTTTAATGGTCATTGCATTAAGTTCTAACGCCTTTTGTCTTAGCCTGATTGGAATCTTCGTAATCAGAATTTCCAACAGTTCGCGTTCCGTGAGATGGTTTTTGGTTTCCGCGATACACAGATTAGTTCTGTCTGCTAGTTCCCTGATATTATTCGCTAACTCTGCGAATGTGTTAAAGGGCCTTGCTGATATCATCTCTAACCTTCCTCTATAATAAGAATATTGCGCGATACAGAAGTATGATTTGTTTATCGCTTTTATTGCTTCCTCCAAAGTGCTAGCGCTTGCATATTTCGCTTGTACTTCTTCATCAGTGACTATATGGAGCATGCGTAGTGCTTCTACGTCTGTCCACTGTGTTAGGTACACTACTTCTCGGAATTTCTTGATCCATAATGGCAAGACATCCACGTCTTGGTTGGTTTTAATTACCAGTTTGTTAATCGCAATTGTGGGTCCCGCCAGATCACCTATTCTAGTTTCAAACCTAAACTCGGCTTGTGATGCGATAAGTGGTGATGAACTGATGTCTTCTAATCCTAACTCAGTACTGTTTCTATTTTGGGCCACAGGTGTCTGCCTGTGATTATAGCCTACTGAATTCAGTTTGCGCTGCCCCGTGTAACGATGGGCTCCGCGCCGGTCGTTGTAGTTCTCATATGAACTATTAAATGACATCTATACTTTTCTAAAGAATTTAACTTTTTATATATTTAATTACCGGCTTCCCGATTATAACGTATCAACGCCTTGGTTACGTTATTGTGTATCTCTAGAATTTCAAAAATTTTCAACATATTCTTCATGCTGCTTTGTATTATTGGGTCAGTCGATGTTTCTGGATTTTTCTTAGTCTGACGTCTACCAGTTTTGTCAATCTCTGATATGTCTCTACCAGTGTTAAAAAAGTTAACTTCTGTTAACCAAAACAACGTAATTTTAAATTTTAACTTTCAACTTTGAGACAAGTTACTAACGATTCGTTTGAAATAACTTTATGTAAAAAAATGTTAATTGTACTCTGTTATCACTTATGTGTAGATTTGTCGTTGATCGAATGGCTAAAAGTTATTTTCTTGAAAAAATAACTTATATTTTGATTAAACTTTTACATCTAATTCTATCCATACACCTAATCCAGCTTATTTAGAGTATAAAAGTTTATTTATATCTAATACCACAAAAGTTATTTATGATAATTGATTATTATTCAAAATATAATTACAAATTAAAGTAACTTTTAAAAGTTAAAAAAAATGAAAATAAAATTTGAAAATAACGAGTTAAATTCGAGTCGTTGAAATAACGATTTTAAAAACATAATAAATTGTGTTATTCTATGTAAATGACGGTTGGTTTGAATCTTAAAGGCTATAAGATCCTACAGTTTTCAAATTAGAAAAGTTAAATTTTAAACTTGTAATTTGTTGGCGTGTGTTTGCTTTATTTGGTTTTAAAACATTCTAAGTATATTTTTAGAACATACAGTAAATACTGGTTTAGTGGACACTTTGATAGTAGAATCACATCGATAATGGACTAATTTTCATCAATATTCGAACATTTTGGAAAAATAAATCTTTAAAAATTCGAAAAAATTGCCAAATTTTATTTTTAATAAGTTTTTAAGACCCGATTTATTTTTATTATAACTTAAAATCTAATAATTTGGCAAAATTTATATGTTTCAAAATTATAAAATTTGGTTAGTGGACTGATGTCAAAACATAATTGTGACCTTTCTATTTTATTAAATTTGGCCCAAACCTCCTTCCTTTATGGTCATTTTAGWKTRTWWATAMRTTATAAAGATTGTTTTTAATATAAATTGTTACATCATTCATATAATCTAATGACAAAATCTAAAATTTTAGTTAACAATTGTATATTTCAACACCCGCCCATTCATTGATATTGACGTAAACTAACTATCACCTAAAAGGTGCGGAGCCAGTTATTAAGTAATTATTATAAAAACAAATATTAAATTCTTTGAGAAAACCTAATGGGAAATAACTTCTTTAGACGACAATCGCGTGCCTCGCAGGGCTGCCCACTAGTCTCGGGGAGTCACGTCAGTCTGAGCTCAGATGATACACTCCATCCAAGAACTGATACACGCTCAGGAACCCATGCCAGAGATTCCTCATTTGACAGGTCCCTTACGGACCAAAATGAATCGTTCACGTTCAAAATTAAGAATGAACATATGTCAGGCCCTTCTATAGTTATTCCAAAACTGATGATCACCAATTACGAGGATGTGGATATAATTCCCAGTCGGATTGAACGTTTTAATAACTTAAGGACACTCAACAAATGGGAAGACCAATATGCAGTTGCTAGTCTGAAACTTATAATCAGCAAGGATATACTCGAAGGAATGGAAAGCTATGCAACTCCTGACGGTTATTTCACTGCAATCAAGAAAAAGTACTTCACTCTTAAGCAATTCACCTTTTATCGATCAAGATTAAACTCGTTGCATGGATATACATTCGCCTCATACAAGGACGTATCCCAGGAAATTAAGAAGATTGCGGGTATGGCAAATCAGTGTATAACAGAAACAAGTAATCACATTTGTGATCGTGAGATGACTGAGATCTTCATCCATCTTTTGCCTCGATACCTTAAAAGAGTAGCCTTAAACGCAGACTATACTACTCTAAATGGTTTGGCAGAGATTATTGATAAACATGATACGGACTACAAACTATACTTTTCTGATGATCCAAAAGGACAAAACAGAAATGAGAAATATAGCCAAAACTACAACCGAAGGAATAATTATTCGTGCGGGAGGAATAGGAGTCCACATTATCAACGAAATGGATTCCAAGGAAACAACCCCAGAAATAACTCTTATAACAACTCCAATAATGAGTTCAATAGGCAATATTCTTCCAGAAGCCAACACAATGGACAGTTTGGACGGAATAATAGGCAATATAATTCCAGAAGAAACAATGAAGACGTTACCTACAAAAATGCCCACAATACTGAATCCAAACGTAACACGCATAATTCATACTTTATTAACGAACCAATTGACAATGTTAAATCTAAAGTGGAACTTAAAGGAAAATATAGTAAACAAACTATAAATGCTATTCTTGATAGTGGTTCATCATTTAACTACATTGACCCGAAACTCGTGAGTCCAGAAGACATTATCAAACTAGACTGCTCACATAAGGTTCTTACAGCGAATGGGGAACAAGTAGAATTGAACACTAAAACCAAGATAAAGTTTACCTTCGACGAAATTACAGACACAACCTTTGTTACAGAAGCATATCTACTCGCTGATGTTCCAAATAATCTTATTCTTGGACTTAAATTCATGGAAGAACAAAAAGTTATCTTAGATTTCAAGACCAATACAATAAGTATAAACGAATTAACTTTGGAAATAGAAACAAATGATAACATTACTAAAAAGATACTTCCAAAAGTTCTGTCACTTTCACTATCAGAAGATTTTAACCAAGCAAAAGAAAAATGGGAGAACATGAATGAAGAGCTTATAATTGGACTACTACCTAACATTGAACATAAAATCCCACTGACGGAAAACAAAACATTAGTTACAAAAGTCTACCCTGTTCCACAAAAACTTATGCCAGCCTTAAATAACGAAATAAACAGCTTGTTAAGAAGAGGTATAATAAGCAGATCTTCATCACCAATTTGTTCGCCCGCATTCCTACACAAAAAAAGGACAATTCCGTGAAACTGATAATTGACTACAGGGAATTAAACAAAATTACACTGAAAAATTCATATCCATTTCCTACAGCAGAGAATTTGTTTTTGGATTTGAAGAATACCACTACGTATTCTAAACTTGATATGAAATCAGGTTATTATCAAGTATCAATTCGTCCAGAGGATAGATTTAAAACAAGTTTCGTAGTGCCACAAGGGCAATTCGAATGGAATCAAATGCCATATGGCCTAACTACTGCACCACGCACATTCCAGTGTGCAATGGAGCAATTACTTGGTAGCCTTGAAGGTGTTAAAATTTTTCTCGACGACATCTTGGTATACTCGAACACAATTGAGGATCACTATAAAATTCTAATAAAAGTAATGGATATATTAATTGAAAACAATATAACAATTAATATAGAAAAATGCGAATTTTTAAAACAGAAAATAAGTTATCTTGGACACACTATAGAGAAAGGAAAAATCATGGCTGACCTTTCACATTTAGACAAAGAAAAACTTGTTCGGATACCACAGACACTTAAACAACTTAGGTCACTAATAGGAAGCCTTAATTGGTATCGACCATATGTTGTTAATTTATCTCACATGTTATCCCCTTTGAATGATAAGTTAAATCAAAAGAAATTGGATTGGAAAGATGACGATACAAACAATATTAAGAAAATTCTAAATTGCATAGAAAAGCAAATGACGCTAACAAATCCGGACTATGAAAAGGAATTCCAGCTTTATACCGATGCAAGTCAAGAAGGCATCTCAGGAATATTAACCCAGGAAACCAATTTAATACGGATATTCTCCTCTAAACTGAGTAAAACTCAACAAAATTGGACAATTGTGGAGAAGGAGTTATATGCTATAATGAAAAGCTTAAAACGATTAAGAAACATAGTATTTGATAGCAAAATATGTGTTTATTCTGATAATAAGAATCTCTCCTTTGAAAACAACAAACCAAATGCTAAAATACAGAGATGGAACTCTTATATGTCTGAGTTTGATTATAGCATTTATTTTTACCCAGGAGTAAAAAATAAAGCTGCGGACTATTTAAGCAGAGCATACAAAGAAAAAGAAGATAATAAAACCAATATAGAAACATATAAATCCAATTCGAACACACATCTAGCCACCGACACTAATAATAGAGCACTACAACTCACTAGTCCTAGCATAACACAAAAATCAGAAATAGAAATAAGGGACTTACTTGAGAAAATAAAAGAAGAAACTAATATCGCAAATATTGAAGTAAATGGTGAAAATAAAATGCAGATAGGAGATCTAGATAGAATGACAATAATAGAGTATTTCCATGGTAAACTACTACACCCTGGAATTAACAAACTGTTTTACTCAATGACACCATACTTTCAAATCAATCAACTGAAGAAAATGATAGAAATTATAACTCGATCTTGTGACATATGTCAGAGGAAGAAAATAGGGAAAACTAAATACAGTACTATATCGGGATATATAAAAGCAGATCGCCCTCATGAAATTGTCTGCAGCGATATTTGGGGTCCATTTGACGGAACTGAATTTGGAGAAAACAGCAAAATATTCATCATTACTTTCATAGATGTGTTCTCCCGATACTTAAAGTTAGCTTACTCAGAAGATATAAAATGTGACGATGTGATTGAAATGTTCAGTGAGAAATGGTTAAGTCAATTCCAAAAGCCACTTCACTTCTTATCCGACAGAGGTAAACAGTATATCGGAAAGAAATTTAAAGAATTTCTGAAAGATAAAGACATTAAACCACGATATACTACTGCTTACAATCCAAACGCAAACGGTATTGCAGAAAGAACAAATATATTCATCGGAAACTCAATGAATATATTGAATACAGGAGAGTATAGAATGGAAGAAGCACTAACGATGATTGAAAATGC
>JASNJN010000495.1:0-21113 GCA_030180075.1 Mikrocytos mackini | reverse complement strand
GCTTTTTTTGATTTTTGACGACATATTATCGCGACATAAAGCATAAATTTAGGTATAATCCGGTTTATCGCGATAACGCTGTAGCTTTTCGGAATTATCGCGATAAAAGCATATTATGCCTTTTGAAAAAGGCTATTTTAAAAAGCTATTATGCTCTTGCGAACATCACTGGCTTATATACAAGCACCTGCATTGTAAAAGTAAAGTTTTATTTTTTAAAAGATGTTTTTAGGATTAATGCGGCATGTCAGCTCTATTTATTATAACAAGGGTTTGCCATACTATGTATACGTCGATTATCATTCGAAACAGCGTTTGACGCTTTCTGTGATTTAAAGAAATTACAAGTTTTTAAAAATCTGAATCTGTGAGGGTAGAAAGAAGTTTAACGCATTACCTCCATCTGAACAATACGCACGCATTTATATTCAACATTGAAGCATTTTAGTATATTTACATGTCCCCTATCGTTTATAAATTGTGAATTTTACTTTTTTAAAATTTTACTTTTTATTTTACAGAATATTTAAACAAAACTGTGAATACGTATTTATAATACAAAATGGTGGGAGAAATGACAAATTATAGTTACTTAGACAAATGAACATAAAAATTTTGAATTTTTACGCTAAAAAAATCGAATGTGAATTCCTATTTTGTATGACAAGTTTTCGGACTAATACAGCCTTAAATCTTAATGAACTCACAATACTCACGAACCAATGAACCAACCAATACTCCCGTTTATTGCCCATTGATAGAGAGGACCTAAAATCTAAAGAGAAACACATTATACAAAAAGAAATCAGCTCAATTCTAACTTTCTCCACGAAAACCATTAATAGACAATGGCTTTCACATCAATTAACAAGATAGCTATCTTAATAATAAATATTGAAACTTGTAGTTCCTGGAAAATGAACGAATCTAAATGACAATATGAAAAATTCCTTATACAATTCTTATAATCATTTTATATAGAAGCGACATCAACGTATTAACTGCAAATTGTGATATACCTATTATTTGTATTAAATCTGGGAAGTATTTGGGAAAATGACGTTATTAACATGTTGGGCGATTAAACATTCTTGGACCTACCAAATTATGATACATAGAAACTTTCCTATTATAATTGCAAACGCACAATACAATATCAAGACAAAACATATTAACAAACGATACTGTATTCCAGAGTTGAGAATTTTGCCTAAATCCAGAACCCGACCCGACCCGCCCCGCCTTCGGGTCGGGCGGGTCGGGTAGGAAATTTGTAAAAAATTTTCTACCAAAAACTTAATTCCCCAAATTTAATGATATTCAAAAATAACAAATCAAAGGTCAAAAATTATTTGTTTTAACTTGTTTTCATGTTAGAATCTAATATTAGAGTAAATTAACTATTTAATAAATAAAATTAAGTAAATATCTAGCGTAAATTAGTAAAATTGTGTATATTTTTAAAAGTGCATCCATGTGAGAGTTTTTAGCGTTTTTTTGGCCTTCTTCCGCCCGAACCCGACCCGAACGGGTCGGGTTCGGGCGGTCGGGTCGGAAATTCTCAACTCTGCTGTATTCCATTTATCCTGATTATAACTCACATACTTTATATTACAAAAAACAAAGTTTTAGTTAATGTAAACACTAAGGATTGAACATTACAAGAGCAATATAGACTTCAACTTATCATAGTTATACAATATTATATGAAATAGTTTAAGTGAAGAAAAGATTGTAATATAGATAATCGCCCAGTGGTTGGAAAGAGACAAAAACAAACCTTTATATCTGGGTTCGACCGATATGTAGGCTATACGAAAAATTCCACATAATAGTTGCCCATAAATAACTTTGACTTCGACAAATAGAATAAGGGACTCTTGTTTAACTCGTCCCAAAGTAAGAGATTTATATTTGGATCAGAAATATGAATGAAAAATAAAGGGATTCAAAACATTTAGAAGTTACAATAACATTAATTTAACTAAATATTAGAACAGAGCATTTAGAGGAGGTAAAATGTTATTTATCAAATTACATTACAAAAAGGCACATTTAGTCGCTATAATATTAACTATTTAATTTGTTAGATATGAATATAATCAATTTATTTAGATGCTATTACAAACTCGATATTTTGAAACATGTTTGTTCGTTAAAACATGAAGTTTTATTTAAGAAAGATCTTTATCAAGAATATTTGAAATTCTTCCTATTTAAAAGATTACTGAAACAATGCCAAAATTCAGAATTATTGTTCATAAAATGCATTTCACGATTTCCGAGGAATGCTTGGTCCAAATTTTTAAAAATGCTAGGGCGGATTTATATTCATTATGTTTTTATCAAGAATAATGTTTTAAAAGTTCAAAGCTGCCGTTTTATTAATCATATAAATAAATATTAAATTTTTTTATTTAAACGAATTATGATTGTAATATATATTTAAATTATTTATTGTACTATGGGAAGGATTTATATCGACAATGATTTAGCTAGTTACTAATAATATAAAGAAAATAATAAACTACCATTTTACATTTTAACCCGACCCGCCCGACCCAGTGTCGGGTCGGGTCGGATCTTGAATTTGGGCTAAATTCGCATGTCTGGTATTAAGTACTGACCCCTTTCTATATATTGTAGCCCAATTCTCTGTACGATCCTTATAGTATGACTCGAAGTATTTGTAAAAGGTCTTTACATGCTCACGGATATAATTAATGAGCTCTTCAAATTTTATTTTAAACATCTCCATTTCACATGTCTCTTGTAATTCAAAAAACAAATTCTTTATATGGGTTCTAATCATGTTGTTTTTCACTTTCCTCATCAAATTAGTATGAATGGCCTGTGTGACATGCCAGTTGCACCAAATCCAACGTGGTCCGTTCCCGAAAATATTACATCATGCTTTGAAATAAGATGGGAACATGTCTGAAACAAAATACTTGCATTGTATGTCCCTATTTACAAGTAGTTTCAGACTTCCAAATGCAGTGTTGAAAATATCTACGTTTTCATAGGCCGTAAAAATAAAGAGTATTGGAATAGTTCTTTGTGATTCATGGGATCTAAACAAACTGACGAGCTTTTAATCATATTTGTTAGTTTTGTGGGTTCCATCTATCATCAATTCGTGTATTTCAGAAGTCATGGTATTATTTAACAATTTATTTGTTGTAAATGAAAACACCATGTCGCCCTCTTTAAGTAATGGATATTTAATGTCTAGTTCGCCGGGAAACTTGAGTGTAAGTGTAATGCAATCCTTTTTTAAACTTTTTCCAACACTTTTGTTAAAAATGACCTAAATGTTTCCAGGCCAGAAAGAGAGAAGTATGAATATTTATTCTTCAAATTTTGAAGGTAATTCATTCCAATTTTATCAACAATTGGATATTTAACTCGTGTTTCCATTTCTAACGTTTTGTTATAGACTTCTTTCAATGGTATCTTCGCATTAATCTCGTCTATTAACATATTTTTCAAAGATGTGTTAATTCCTGCAGACGAAAAATTAAACTCATGATTGTGGTAATTCACAATGGCAAGATTTATTTTACCGTTTTTTATGAATTGTGATGTTAAAACGAGCTGGACAAATTTCATTAAGAAGTTCATTTTCGTTCCCAACCTCTTTGTCTAATTTAAACTTGGCCTCTCTACATGCTGGACGTTCTTTATACTCATAATAGTCAGCTTTCACAGAAGATGATTTAAGAGTTTTTATCCCTGTATGTCGTAGAAAAATGACCCCGTTTCTATCAAGGATTTCATCTTTCCAATTTTCAAACTCAGATCTTTTCGAGAAATTGATGAATTGTACATTTCTGCTGTTTGTTAGCTCCTTATACGCCTTAATTCCGGAAATACTGTCATTTGATTTAATATGATAATCTTGTGTAATGTCTGAAATCTCTTTGAATATGATCTTGTTTTGAATATTTTTTATAGAAATAGGACCTGCATTACTTTTTAAACGGTTTTTGTGACGATCTTCCCAAAGCAAATCTCTGTCTGCGAAGAAAAAGAAGACATTGTCACTCTGCCCTGTTCTTTAAAACGGCTTGGCATTGATAAGGATTCAAGATCTTCACCATAAACTTGGCCCTGTTGTTTGTATATTATTTCAAAACCATTATAGTAGCATTGAGTTTGTGGCGACGTTACCACAACTCTTTGATTCGTATCCATAGTTGCTGTCTTATTGTAAGGTTTGTTCGACGTAATGTTAAATGATTTGATTTCATTCATTTTACTGATTTGGTTTGAATTATTTGGGACGCGGTTCCGCATCGAACTGTTGAAAGATGTAGATTCTTTTACATTCCGCTTGGATTTTTCAACAGTATTTTGTTTCTTGATCGAGATTGTTGGGTTAGACAAGTCGGAGAAGTCATTGTCACATTGGATTTTTGACTCTTTCAATATTTGGCATTTCAAATGTTCTATATGTAGATACTGAGATGGCTCCCATTTGTTGTCCTTATTACACTCCTCATTGTTGCTCAGGTTGTGTTCTTCGTTCATTCCTACTTTGTTTTTACTTTTCAAAAAATTATACCAAACTCAATAAACTTAAGCTAGAACACACAGATGTTATTAAAAATCACATTGATATCGATCTGTGTTATATTAATAAGTCAATTGTAATAAAATCTTATTACGAAGGATTTTTTATTGGCAGAGTATATTTGCACATTAAATAAAATTTATTATATATGTTTATTTTTACTCTAAGCGATGTATTTTGTTTCTCATCAAGTTTTAACAATGATTTGGGGGCTTAATTTTGTATTTATTGTCTTGATTAAAAATTTTCCTTTATAATCGGCGAATTTTCGGAATTTCTTCATTTAAAATTTGAAAATCGAAAAATGGTAACAAATAAATGTAATTTTTTTAGTAAAACAATTAAATCAAAAACCGAGCCCCAGATCTATTTTAAAATTTGATGAGAAACAACATAACTAATTTCGGCGATATTTGCATTCGACATTTTTTCAAAATTTCTTGTGCAAATATACTTTTCCTTTTTTATTCCTATAGATAATAAATATTTTATAAGTGGTTTTAAGCCTTTAAAAATGAAATTTCTATGGGCGTTTACAGAAAATCCAACTAACCCCACCGGTTTTTATTGCAAAAAATTTGTTTCTTCAAAATTAGAAACTCCCTTGACATTTTTAAAAATGTGATCGAGGTTCTTTAACTAACTCTATTTCACATACTAATTTTATATCTGAATCTTTTAAAAAGTCGAAAAATTCAAATAAATAGTAACCTCAGATTTTTAAGTAATTGTAATAAACATAATATATTTACCCTTTTTCTACATTCTTAATTTCCTCATGTGTGGATGCTTTTTTCTTTTGTCGTACCCAATATATGCCCACACACATCACCAAATTAATTAATGTAAGTATTACAATATAAATATAGTAGATTGTGAATTCTTTTAATCTATTTGATTTGTCTTTAAATGTCACCGATTGTGCTATCAACAATATTTGTAAAACAACACTCCTAAAGCACATTTGTATGAAGAATGCTATTTTAGATGTGTCTCCTGGGCATGCAAACAAGAACACAGCTGGAAAAGTGTTTTTGAATAGCAAGTTAGAAGATGCGAATATAATATTCAAGAATACATGGAAGCCAACGTTGTTAATGTTGCCTCCAGCACTGATCATGAATAAAATGCTTCCCAGTGATAGTAAAATGGTTTGTATTTTGAATAGAAAATCTATGAGCCAGGTCTTTTTCTGTAGCAAAAATGTTATGAGTGGAGATAAGAGTAGCAAGTATCTGTCAATGAGGTAAACATCGCGCCCTTTTGGTATGTCTAGAATCTTTATAAATTCGCTTTTCCTTCCGACCAAGAGGATGTTAATATTCTCACTTAATGCTCCAATTAGAATCAAAACCCATAGTTTCTTGCAGTCTTGAAAAGCTTTGTATAAGAGGGTTCGGAAAGGCTTGTTGTCTTGTGTTGACTCCTCTTGTTCTTTGTCTATTCGAATGTATTTCTTCGTTTTCTTTCTCTCATCGATTTTTCGACAGTATAGCCCTATGACTAAAATAATGAGTGATATCAGCGGTCCAAACCACACGTACCAATAAATTTTCTTGTATAGGTCGAACACGGGAACTTTGTCTTCCTCGACCTTCTGCTTCACATGCTTACACACCAGTATATAGAGTATATTAGGTATCAGTATCATAAAGCTGAGGTAGAAAGCCAGCTTCTTCTTGAACTCCCTCTCTTTCTGTGGGAAGAGGGCCGCAATACAAAGCTTCATAAGCGTCTTTATCACAGCAAATGCCCCTCCTTGGAAGACGCTAACTGTAAACCAAATGTATTTGTTCCTTGAATCTATAACGGCGTAGCGAAAGATGAGTTCTGCCACAGTTATCAGAGTACTACAGGATAACAGCATCACGAAGGGACTAAGTTTTCCTGCCAGCATGAAGGCTAGTATGAACATGGGTATTTCTCCCAATCTGTAGAACGAGTCGTATGAAGACTTCGCATCGGAAATATTATCGAAATACTCGTTGACGTTTTTGGGAACTGCATTCATGAACGCATATATCCCGGCACTGAACATCTGTATTGTAGAAATTAAGAATAACCCCACATATCTCGGCAATAGATCCATTATCAGTCCAGTAAGAATGTTTCCAACTCACGTTTGAAAATTAGGAAACTGTGAATTTTTATTGAAAAACTCATAAGGATCCCAATGCATTTAAACCTAACGGTAGACTTTAAACTTGAACCCGTGTCTAAAACGGCACTTTTAGGAGGCGTTTAAGCTCAATATGTGGTTATCAAAGAGATCCGAAAAAATAAATTCAGGACACAAAGGATATATCTTACCGTCTAACAAATTTTAATAGTTTATTTAATATTACAGGACCAGACTCTTTTACCGGCCCTAAAAACCACGGTACACTTCCGGAGGACTTATAGAAACATATATCTAATCACAGGAAATAATTTGTATCCTAATCTATATAACAGACATACAACTCGATCTAGGCTTGATAGAACCTTTTGGACTTCAGATTCTAGCTGTTTTATCGGTTTCAATTCCTTATCAAAAAATTTAAAAATTTAAAATGGAAAATTTATCCTGTTGCGTGTGTGGGAGCGAGATCGCTGTTAAGAACACACATTATATGTGTTTGGAGTGTATAGATTCCGAAATCCAATATAATGGGAAAATAAACAGAGAGTATGAACTTGAACAATGTAGACAGTGTGAGCAATTCCAACGCACGAAAAAGGAATGGGTCGATCTTGGGGTTTCAGACGGAGAATTGAACGAGTTTGGGAGTTTCATAACCAACCCTTACGAAACCCAACCACTCATGGACTTCGCCTTGACAAAAATTAAGAAATCCAAGGGCTTTTCAATTCATACATCAGAGTTTATCCCATCCGACCCCTATTCAAAGATATTGCAAATCAATGTGTTTGTATCCTGGCCTTTGTCAGAGATCTTCCACGATAAAGAATACGTGTACAAGAAAGCCGTAACATTTTATTTCAATGTCGTAAACAAACAGTGTGACGAATGTAAGATGTCGTTCACGCCTCACAACTACAATTCTATACTGCAACTCAGACAGAGACCGAACGTGAAGCACATGCGAATCTTAATATACTTGGAACAGATACTGGTAAAAAACTATGTAAACCAGTCGGGGGTGACCCCGAAATATAAAGAACTGAGTGAAGATGAATGTACTGAAATAAACCCTCCCAAAGAAAACTTTAAGAAACTTAAGAAGGAAAAAAGGAAACCGGTAATAAACGACCTGGAGTATTTAAATGACGGGATAAACGTCACGTTTATAGATTATAACGGAGCAAACAAAGCAGCTTGTCTACTAAGACAGTTCGCTCCTGTTCTATCTGAAAAGGTAACTTCAAAACTATTGACTCACGATCCAAAGAACAACACCCAAAAGAGAAACAAAACGGTTCTTTTGGAGATATTCCCAATTAACAAAGGCGACCTTGTTCTTTACAAGTTGAACAAAGAATACGAATTGTATGTGTGTAGTCGTGTGAGCTCCAAAATATTTTTGGGGAATGTTAAAAACAACAAAAAACTTTCCCTTTCAGTAAAACAGCTAAAAAGGGCTGATTTTAAAATGTTAAAGAGTAAAGGAGACCTTGAGAAGTACAAAATCGTGGATATTCAGGATGTTAGTGAAAAGGAAGAAGCGCAGATGATGGCTGACCAATTGGAGTCGAAGTTTCTAAACATAAAGGTTATGCAAGATGGAAAGAGTGAAATATATGACTGTAAGTGGGGATTTTGGAGCGGACAGAGTGTACAAGAAGGCGACTATATCGACTGCTATAATGTGACTGGTATTTTGTCAAACGACAACGAAATTGAGTCGTATTTCACAGATAACGATTTTAGCATTATACCAACACAAAAAACTAGGATAAGAAAACCAAAAACAAAAAAGGCAAAAATCATAGATAGAGGTTTAGATTCATTGCAGGATGTTACATTAAATGGCTAAATTACAATAAGATAATAATTGCAATATTTATTTCTTTAATGTGTAAATCAAACGATACCAGATATCTTGAACATTTTTTATTTAATGCATGCGTAGTTTCCAAATTTAGGGCCAGTAATCATATCCTCAGTTTTAACACTATGTCCGACCCCGAATATAAAAGTGGTGCAGGTCGGGTGAATAGATTTCCGCTTCTTTTCTTCCTGTTCACTTTAAAAATTAATACAATTTGAATCAAAGTTGTGATGCCGGAAAATAAATTTTCTAAAACCATAGGATGCCTATCTTGGAAAAGACGGGAATTCTGATATCCTCATTCATCGAAACATTTACATTGCTGATCCCATGTGTCGTGTTTACCAGGAAATTCAAAATAGCGATGAAGAAACCCAGCTTTAGAAACAACCCGCCATTCAGATTCCTCAATATCCTTCTGATGATTTTCACGGTTACAAATACATTTGTGGCGGTACTGAAGACACTGAGCTACTTTGACAATTCAGGGGACTTGAAGATATTGCACAGTATTCCAGAGCACTTTTGGCATTTCCTTTACACCATAATTCTTGCACAGATCACAATCCTGATAAAGATGACGATATTGCGAGCTGATAATAAGTCTGCGCAACATCTCCGTAGATTTCAGTACATTCACATCATCCCCATGGTTCTGTACGTCGCTGTGATTCCGTATAAAGTTATGGACTGTAGTTCTGACACGGGTGAATATATTCTCAAGAGGTTGGGGATCATTGAGAAAGTAGCTATCCTTTTGAACAGTGTTTATAATTTATGTATCACCCTTCTTCTTACTAAGTATCTCTGGAAAGTGATAAAGATTGTAAATGGGAACAGCATCACTCGGGTTGCTAATAGGAAAAGGATAAAGGAATGGAAGAGATTTCTTGGGCCCGTTTTGTCCTCGGGTTATTTATACGTAATAATTGCATTGGGGTTCCTAGTTTCCGCATTGAGAACAAAGGCGCAGAAGGAAGTCCTTGGAGAAGGAAAATACAAACTTGGCATCAAAGATATAATCATATACCTTATGAAGGTGTATACAAGTGTAATTTTGGTTTTGCTTTCACCTTATTCTATGCCAAGGCGTGAAGGGGCCGGGGAAAGATAGAGACTCCGCTTATTTATAATATGTTTTATTAATATTCTTTATAAATGAGTTTTAATCCTATTCATATTAATGGGCTGGTTATTTTTTGAATTAAAATGCAAACTTAATTAGTAAAAACGGATTAGTTCGGAGCTTCCTTCTCTATTATTTTGAATATCTTACACATATCTATGTATAAGTTCTTTTTGTTTTTGTACTCAGTATTGACATAAGAATTGACAAGCCCGATATACCAGAAGAGTATTGTAAACTTTAGAAGGTCTTGAATTATATATCTGAATTTGAAGACCATGTTGCTGCAGGCCAAGTCTATTAAGGTATTATCATGACTCTCCAGTTCCAATATAGACCTTGTCAAGTGGTACAAACCCAATATAATCATTAGAATTCCCACAATTAAGAGAATCGAGAGGTTGTTTTTCAGCCTTCTTTTGGCCTGGTATTTATCCTCCAGGTCGGTCTTTCTTCTCCCACTCACACTTTTCTTTTTCTTTATCCCAACTGTTTCTAGAAGAATGTGAAAGGAGTAGAACAAAATATATCCAACTTTCCCCATTGCTAGTTTTATGGAGAACGAAAAGGTGATCAAGTTAATCGTAGAAATAACCAATATGACGGAGGACTGTACAATGTCTCTCCGTATGTCTATTTGCATGCAACTAACATCAGTGACCAAGTAAGAGATCGGTGTCGCCACTACACTGGCGATGACGAAGGCAATAAAGAAGACCCTAATGCATGACTTGGCAACCTTCGTGATGTTTGACAGTGTTAACGTGGATACGTATATGAACATTGTGTTCATCATCAAGATTATGCAGTACTGTAAATCCGTCATCACAACATACACTAGCCTGGAACATGAATAAAAGATATTCATTGAGATATAACTGCACTTGTAGAACAGTCCTATGAAAAGAGAGTAGATCGACATCAAGAACACGCAGTACAGGATCATCTGGTAGTAGTAGTTTGTGGCCTTGAATAAAGTCTTGATTTTCCTTTCTGCACTTCTCACTAGTAGCCTGTATTCATATAATCTATAAATCAGGTCCCCACTCGGAGAGCTAACTGTCTTTTGTTCTAATACAGGTCCCGGCTTCAAACAGTTTTGTATTCCTTTGTTCTCGGCTCTGTAAATATCTTCACAAATGACATCAGCATTGTTTTCCGATAATATATCTGAACTCTCGATGGTCGAGTTGTCAAGATCGTCGGTAATCCCTAGCATCTCTTTTGTCTTGTGGTTGAAAGAGTACGCGGTTATCGACGAAGAGAATGAATATCCCTGAAACCCCGTCCCAGTGGTCTCCAGAGAAGTGGTGATCAGCGGGTAATGTAACGAATTGTCGTTATAGTCGCCCCGTTGGTTAGGCGGAGTAGCTATAGTAGAGACTTCCTTTTCGATGCTCTGTTCATTTATTGAGTTTATAAACTTATTCATCCTTTGTATTCCTTCTTTGAAATATTTGTACTCAGCCTTACTTATATTCTTCGTATGGCGCAGTGTAACGATTTTCGACACAGACATGAACAGTAAGCATAAGCTGCATACGATTATAAATCCTTGTGAGAAATAGAAAAGGAAGTATGACATCGCCAAAAGTAAAATTTAAAATTTCGGCTTGAAGTCTGGAAAATATTTTTCTTTTAAAATCCCAAAGTCAGCATGTGTTCGAAAAACCTTCGTTTGGATGCATGTGTCACATAATTCTATTAGCGGCTCCTAATGTGTGTATACGTGAACGAGATGATGTGGTCGAAGTGTTGTTGAAATAAGCATCTTGCAAAAACCAAGGTATCTCTTTTGATCCTTTATGAACCTTATAAAGAGTGTGCTTGTGATCGTGAGTTCTTAAGAACAAAATTGAAGATAGTTTGGATGCTTTCAAATCAAAAATTTAAATTGTTATGTTGGAAGATTTGGATACTAATTCTCCAGAACAAAACTACAGCATCTTATTGTTCGGATATCCATCAGATAATAAACGCGCCCATGATAAGGGTGTAGAAGATATGTTAATAGAGTTTGTTAAGAATTTTGGGGAGATAAAGTCTATAAATAGAAGGAGTATGGCAACCAAAGGACTAAAACTTAGCTTTTATAACAAACAGGACATGGAGGCAGCACTTGAGTATAATGGAAATCAAATGGAATACGAAAACACTTTTTTCAGACTAGGGATCGTGAAAGATGACCATACACATAATAGCCATCTGCCAAACAAATCAGAAATGTATAATCTAGAACCATATTCGGGGAATACAATTATAAGTAAGATATTGTATCATATTTTTAATTGATTACGTTATATTTCGACAAAGAGTCTCACTTTATATTACAAATGGAATATTGAAACAACTAAGTAAAATTAATCAGGTCTCTTTGCACGCAAATTTTGACCATTTATTTTTTCTCGTTATATATGAGACGTATAGAATCAAAATAGCGCAAACAATATTTTACGCGCTTTTTTGAATTATAATCTTTTAGAAATTATTAGGGCTCCCAGAAATTGCTTTTGTATTTATATAGGAAATTGCCGTAAAAACATGCATTCTTTGCGCCAAATTGCCGTTAAAACGATGAAAATCCATCCATTTTATTATAAAATTGGGGAAATTTCTTCCAAAAATAACCTGAAATGACAAAATAATTCTGATTATGTATTAATAACGATATTAAATAACTATTAATGATCAATATGACGATTTTGATTTTTTCGTCAGAATTTTTTTTTATTTTCCCGGATTAACAACTCAAATAATTCTATTTATTACGCCAAATTGCTGTTATTTTAGTCAATTTACCTAAAAATTGCCCAAAATTGCTTTATTGCCTTTTATTGCTTTTAAAAAACGCTATCAATGGCTTTATAGGACCTGAAAATCGTTCTAGCGTGTTAAAATGACGTATTAATAATCATATGCCATTTTGAAAAAATTGCTTTTTGGGAGCCCTAATAATAGTTTGTATACAAATATTTGTTGTTTCATTGAAATTGAAGTGGAGTGATTACAAAAAATATGTTTATAATCACATTGTGGAAATTTGACAATTCAGCCCAAATTTATCTTTAAATATCGTTTTTTATTTGGCAGTTGGTTTTTTATAATTGATCAAGCTTTTAAGGCGGGTATATATTTAATACAAGGTTGGTACATAGCTTACAAATAAATATATTGTACATATTAAAAATTAACCTATTGTTATTTCAATTAATAACTAAAACGGAAACAAATCTCGTCAGAATTAAAAGAAATATGTTTATTTTGAATGGATATAATTAAACAATCAATAGTATTGATTAAATAATCCATTTCAATAAGTTTTGGCAAGATTTTATTATACATCGTCTTTTAAAAATAATTTCAAATATTTTCTAATTTATCATATAATGAACAATGGAAGAATTTTTATCGCTGAATTAATACAATATCCATGAGATTTGAGTTAAAATAAGATAATCTATGTGTTTTAATTATCTATTTTATACTTATTTACATTCAATTTCGGTATAAAATTATAATGAGAATAACGATGTTATACAAAGCACTCAACTATATAAAACTATATTTTATATTATCCAGGTACGTTCTTGTATCAATCGTATTGTAGTTGAACTGTATGGAATTATTATGGGAAAATAATATTAAAAAGCGATGCAATGGGAGTTTTAAATTTTCTGAACAATGTTTTAAAATCGTAAAAAACTGTCCATTCAACCATAAACTTTGTAATAAGACATTTAATATTATATCAGAATAAAATACACCAAGTTTTCCCAAAATCGACCCTCCTATAAGCAAATACCTTCTATAAACAACAATTTCCCCCGGACAATTCGTTTTTTCTTATACCCAAGGTTGATTGTACTATTGAAATTTTTGGCCTTTAATACATGTTTCCAAATAAGAAATGGCAACTGTTGGTTTCATAGATCACAAGTAATAAAGAAAAAGATATTGCCGAAGGCGCCGGTTAATTTACGCGCTCAAATTTATGAAGATATAAATACAATCCAACCTAGTTCGAATGAAGTAGTTTTTACCAAGGGAGTTTTGTTGTTCCGTGAGAAATATCATACTGAGATCTGTGAACAATTTCTAAATATATATGTTAAGAACTATATTGAGAAACATTGTAAAGGTGCGAAGGTTGCAAGTTATTTGTTCCAAGCACGAATAACGCACTTGAATCATATAATAATATCATAAAAACGAACTATACACTACGAACCAAACGTTCTTTACTAGAGATATTAGACATAATTGCGAATGCGATAGTTACTAAATCTAACAAATACCACAAGAAAAATCTCCGAGCAAAGTATTTACGACAGAAGTTCCTTACATACTTTCTACCAAATCAAATAATGTACGGGCAATATCTCAATCAATAAATGAGAAATGTTATGCCATTACTGATACTAGGGTTTCCCCAGACCGGATAATCGAATAATCGAAACCCGGATATTCAGTGTTTTTCTGGACCGTCGAGAATCGATTTTTTTCGATTTTTTTGGCATAATATTAGCGAAAACTGAATAGTATAGGGATGATACACATAAATAATATCACATTGATTGATTATTGATGTTTAATAGTTTCTGTAGTGTTTTTAATTTTTAAAATATTAAAATTTCAAAGAAAATCAAGATACTTCATGACAACACTACAAGCTATTACAAACCTTAAAGAGATGTGTCGAACCCTGGGACGAAGAGACAAATACTGTCTACTCGTCAAATGAACAACCAGAGGTAGTATGGCTCCAGTCGCGGAAGCCGGCCAGGAGGTATTCAAAGTAGTACTTGGACTTACAAAGAAGTCTAAAAGGAAGACCATTGCCCAAATGATGGGAGAAATCGGTCCTTTAATACAAATACAAAAGCTAACACTTGTGACAAAGGAGATTGGGTGCAAAGGTTGATCTATTTAGAGATTTAAGATCTACAGTAAACTCTGAAGGTTTGGCCGGTTTTTGTCCCAAAATGCCTTGGACTGGCTAAGAGTAGAGTGACTAAGACATCTAAATTCCCTTTATATATTTTGGTAACAAAATCTCAATTTGTTGTTTTCCAAGGGGGATCCTTGGTTGTATCATCCATTCAGGAAAATCATATAAAACCTATTGGTAATGTATATTTCCATCTATAAAAAACGAATGGTAAATTTTAAATACAAGTAAAACCACGGGGAAACGTTTTAACCACAGAGTTCGGTTAAAAATGGGGATATACACAAATTCCAGGTATTTCAAAATTATGTTGTAATTTGACTAACACTAGAATGTTGCCCACCTAAAGAACCTAACAAAACAATGTATTGGCGATTGATTTGGGGTAAATTCGATATTTTCATGATCCTGTATCATTTTCAGAGCCCCAGAAGCACTTAAACAGTAAAATATTTTTAATTAAATTGGACCAAACCCCCTAAAACCGGCTAAGAATGGAGTAATTAAGTCTTAAAATTGGCCAAACCTTCGTAGTTTACTTTAGATAGATTTAAAATAAATATTATATATAACTAGGGTTCGGAATATATGTTGACAAAACTTGTTGTCACATATTTTGAGTGAAATTCGACCAAAAATCCTCTATAAATCTGGGGGAATTTTTAGGTATCCTATATCTGAGCATCCTCGAATTTTAGACTTTCCTCTATAATCTCTTAAAATCACATATTATTCACATATTCGGTCGTTTTTTGTCACATATTTTCCGAACCCTATATATAACCGATAATTATTAGCTTATATTCATATTACAAAGTAATAAAAAAATAATTATGTTAAAATTACTTCATAAAACATATCAATTATTTACCTTTATTCGCTATTATTATCTTTGGACCCAACGCCAACCGTTCATATAAATAAATGCTAAAGAGTAACAACTCATCTTCCAAATACCACGTACTCTATATTATCTGTCAACATTTGGACCCTAAACATGTGTTTTATTTTCTGTATGAATGAAGCTCACAATCTTTAAAAAGTCATCTTTAATTTCTGTATAAAAGTTCAGATCTGTAGGATAGTAATATTTTATTGTTATCTTTGGACCCACCGCTACCCGCTTATATAAATAAATACCAAAGAGTAACAACAAATCTTTTAAAGCTCTGTACTCTACATTATCTGTTGTAATCCTTTTATATCCAAATGTCCGTTTATACCAGTGCTTTAGACATCAGTTTTACGTATGAATGCGTTTCATATACTTCTTTAAAGTCTTCCAAAAAGTCATCTTCTAAATCTTTTGTATAAAAATCCGAATCTGCTGGGTAGTAATCTTTTATTGTTACCTTATCAAAACCTCCTTTCTGATAGGTATAACATAGCACCTTTGAGCTACAGGTTCCCATAATTCAGTCATAGTTTTCAAATGTAAGATTTAATTTTTTTAAAGTGGGAATTATTTGGGAAATGAAATACATTATATATAAAGTGATAATTATGAAAATAAACCTATTTACATAAGATATGGTTAGAATACATAATTGTTTTAAAAATTATTTATAATTAGATAAAGTTTAAAATTCAAACATATTTAACAGGCGTTTTAGGTTAAGTATGTTTTAATTGTTATCAGTAGGGGCGGCAAATATGTGATTTGGTACAAATCATATATTTTCATCAAATTTCTGGAAAATTTTCACCCATAATTATCCCGATTTTATGAAATTCATATATTTTATCCTTTTGAAATTTTTGAAATTTCAAAATTATTATGAGATTTTAACCAAAATCATATATCGTCATATATTTTGCGATTTTTTGTCATATATTTTCCGCCCCCTAGTTATCAGATATAAGCAATAATTATGATTCTTCTAGGAGTATAATTTATAAAAAGAATGTGTTTTATATGTGTTATTAATTTTTTTTGTTTTTAATAAGATGTTGACGATTTTTTATAAAAAATTAAATGTGATAAACAAACTATTTAGACACTCCTCAGCATTATAAAATATAATCTACTAATAAATAGTACACTTGTAATGAAATATTATCTAAATATTATGATCCGATCGATTTATTATAAATATTATTTAATGTTCTCCATAATCTGCGATATAACAAATACATGTCCTCCCACCTGTCGCTAGCTGGCTCGGCCCGTGTGAGCGAAGCGGGCTTGCCCTGCCCTGATTGCTTTGAATTCCAACCCAAAGCAATGGTTTAATTCCCATCTGCCCCAAATTCTTCCATCTTCCCCAAATTATTCGGATTCCCCCACATTCAAACACCCCCAAATTTTAAAATCAAAATGGTGTAAAAAAGGTCAGTATCGCGAAAAAATGAAAAATTTTCAAACCATAAAAAAATTTTCTGAAAAAATTTTAAATCATCAAAACAACATTCTTATGGCGTTATAAAATTTTTTGGAAAGCAGATATTTTTTTGTTTTCAAGGGGTTGATCACAAAAATTTCCCAAAAGTCGGGACCGAAAAACATAAATTTTTTTGAACAAAATTATTTCAAAATTTTCTGGCATGTGTATTTTCGAAAGATCTACAAAATAATAATTATAAATTTTTGAAAAAAATTTAATACTCGAATTAATATTAAAAATCAAATTTTGAGGTTAAAAGCAGCGTTTTTTGAGGCAGCAAGTTAACGAATATTTTTTTGATTTTTAATTTCAAAAATGGTTTATTTTAAATATCTCGCTAATTTAAGGTCATGAAGAATTTTCAAAGAAATTCGTGGACCCAACACAGACCAATTCAGGTGGTACTTTTTGGTCCTAAATCAAAAATTTCATTGAAAAATGAGAAAATTTTTTTTGTGAGAATTTTTTATCAAAATCGATACCATAACGATATTATATAAATTAATGGCCTTGAAAATACACGTTCTGATAATTTTAAATCGATTTTGGTAAAAAATTCTCACAAAAAATTTTTTCTCATTTTTCAATGAAATTTTTGATTTAGGACCAAAAAGTACCACCTGAATTGGTCTGCGTTGAGTCCACGAATTTTTTTGAAAATTCTTCCAGGACCTTAAAACAGCTAGATATTTAAAACAAACTATTTTTGAAATTAAAAATCAAAAAAATATTCGTTGACTTGCTGTCTCAAAAAACGCTGCTTTTAACCTCAAAATTTTATTTTTAATATTAATTCGAGTATTAAATTTTTTTCAAAAATTTATAATTATTATGTTGTAGATCTTTCGAAAACACACGTGTCGGAAAATTTTGAAATAATTTTGTTCAAAAAAATTTATGTTTTTCGGTCCCGACTTTTGGGAAATTTTTGTGATCAACCCCTTGAAAACAAAAAAATATCTGCTTTCCAAAAAATTTTATAACGCCATAAGAATGTTGTTTTGAAGATTAAAAATAATTTCAAAAAATATTTTTTTATTAGGTATTTTCTATTTGAAAATTTTTTCTGCGTAACAAAAATTTTTTTTATGTTTGAAAATTTTTCATTTTTTTCGCGATACTGACCTTTTTTACATCATTTTGATTTTAAAATTTGGGGGAATCCAAATAATTTGGGGAGGATGAGAAAATTTGGGGGAGATCGGAAAATTTGAGGAAGATGGAAGAGTTTGGGGCAGATGGGAATTAAACCATTGCTTTGCCACCAATTGTAAAAGGAAAATGTTTTAATTTTCCTTTGTCCATAGTATTTATAACATCCTTACTTTTTACAATCATTTCTTACATTACAAAAATATAGAACTTTCAAGTTTATACGATTAATAAATTAATTTATTTGCATTACTATCATCTTTAATTAATTGCCAGTTTCTGGACAAGGCTTCCAGGAATGTCGACGACATAAAAGTCCAGATATTCAGACAGAGGTCTGGGCGGAACCTTACGGGTTTTCCGAAAGACGTCGTAAACGACGAAGTAAATGGGATTTGATCCCAATGGAACATTTTGTGATATGCGTTGAGGAGCGCAAAGTTTAGCTGAGTAAGTTAGTGGTGAGGAAGAGTGAAATTTATAATTAATTATTTAATTGGTTTCTCTTATTTAAAAAATATCATCTTTAATTCAATCATATAAACACCATTAAATTCAATTTAGATCCGAAATCACGTCAAGATACTTAATAGATATATTTGTTAATAATATTTATATTTCGAATTAACAATCATAGTCAGATTAATTCAGATAAATCACCCTGCTTTACATGTCCAGACAAACTTAATAATTGACATACATTTATAAATAATTTACAAATCATCTACCATACAAACCAAGATATATGTTGTATTTTATATTAAGATTAGGATTAGAGTTCCCAATTCCCGGGAACTGAACTTTTTATATCAAAAATTCTCGAAAATTTTCGAGAATTTCGAGAATTTTTTCTCATTTCCCTGGAAATATGGCCTAAAATTCGTTTCTCGATTTTTGATAAATTTTAGGTTCGAGAAAAATGGGAACTCTAATTAGGATGTATAATAACTAGAAATATAATTTAAATGATTATGAATATATTTCCTATTTTAAACAATATAATTATGTAAACTCATCCGCGGGAGTCCCAACAACGAACTAGACTTCAACATGGTTATGAGAAACAGATTATTAAGACCTTCAAAACATTATTTTTAATAAATTCTTTGTGATTGTTTATAAACATACCTTTATCCGATGATATAGATCAAGGGACATCATGTAGTATATTTACTATAAATTTGATATTATTCTCAAGAGCCATGGAAAATCAAATTTGATGATGTATTACTCGTAGATGCTCTATCCAGGAATATGTTCATTTGGACTGTGATGGGATATAGATAGTATTAGACTTAAAATGAACATGGTGAGGTTTAAGACCGTCCATAACCTTTTGTACAGGACAAGTGGCTTAATTTATTAAGAATTTAATATAAAAATTTTTGAGTTTATTGTTTTTTGGTGATAAAAAAATTAAGCGTTCTGACAAAATATTATGATCACTTTGTGACGTTTTTGAAAAAGGTCATTTCACGTTTCAATTTCAGGCCCCCAAGCCCTCCCAAATAGGAGGTTTAAGACGTCTTCTTCGTCCAAAACCTTTTGACAGGACGGCAAAAACTGGTTAAAACCTCCCAACCTTGGAAATAGTCCTAATTTATTGATTTTCAAACATAATTATCGGTTTATGATAGTTTTTAGATATTTGACTATAAGTTTCTTATGGATATAAGCTTAATAGTCGAGAATATACTAAATTTTCCCGTTATCACAATAAAAAGATAAATTTTGCACCATTAATTTTGACATTGCATGAACAAATGCCTGCTTCTAACCATCCAAAATAGCGTCACTTTGAAAACGGAATGAGTTTGGGGTAAAATCCTTATATCTAATTTAGGACAATGGCGAAATATTATATAAATCTATTCAAAATACGTCATCGAACTTTTATAGATTACGGATTGCCACAGAAATAAATGATCGCCGAGATATTGTAAAAAACAGATACACAATAGCATAGTAAGTACAATAACGACAAACAGAGCCATTTTAACGAACATAGCCACACGCATAGATCTTTGGATTATCGAATCAAAAAAATGTTTATGAATAGTAGGATTTCCTAGAGTCTGTCCCAAGTATATTAAAACCTAAACAAAATTACATTTAACATGTATTGTGAATCGCAATTTCTCCTTAATTTATATTTTATGATGTTTAAAATAAAAAGGTGTTTACATTGCTCCAAATTTTATTACTTGAAAGCCGGTTAATTGAGAATTTTTTCAGATAATAATTAATATTGTTGAAATATATTTAAATATGGAAACTAATAGGCTGTAATTTATTCCATAATTTTTATCGCTTCAGAATAAACACGTATAGCGATTTTCAGAGACCATTGTATAGTAAGATTAATTAGAATGGTGAATCGGTGGAATTATTTAGAACAAACCATGGCAAATCCCACTGAAAAGGAGTATTATCGAACAGACATGAGCATTTTCGATGATTTCCGGACCCGACCCGAAACGGGTCGGGCGGGCTCGGGTCGAAAATGAAAATCATTTTGGTAGTAAATTTTTTGAATTATTGAAAATTATTGATCAAAATAGTGTTATAAATGTTGGTTAATCAACTTTCGATCCAACCAAAGGGGGATTCGGTCTCCCTAACTTCATAGAAGAGGACTATATGGCCATATGTTCCACGCTGCGGTATATAGCCGAATCAGCCGAGGAAGAAGCCACGATTCCCATTGAAGAACAAACCGCCTCCACGATGATCGTGACAGAACAGAGGATGATCGAGCATGTGTTACACAATGCAACAGATCCAATCCATATGATCTCTGCAAATCTGGAAAGGCGAAGAAATGCAATTGCATTTGCAGGCCAGATGAACTGGGCCCATAAAACATCCTCGGAAGAAAGGCTTCTAATTAGAAGCACATTCCAGGAAAATTATGTGGCAAAGTGGAATGCCACAA
>JASNJN010000494.1:0-10609 GCA_030180075.1 Mikrocytos mackini | reverse complement strand
TGCACCACAGTGGCATCGTGTCTCTCTTTGAGAAGCACGAAGGGTATCCTTGGGCACCCACTCAGGACATGTCCGACGGTTTCGGGCACCTTATTGCATCGACGACAAGTGTCGCTCTCTGCAGACCCGATTCGTTTTAGCCAGGTTCGAATGTTCCCTTTGCCATCCTGTAGAAGGAGTGTGCGGCGGGTATCTGTCCGACCTAGGCCTGGCACGCGGAGCCATAAGTGGCTATAGTGCTTATCCACATCATCCAGGTTCCTCACGGAGTTAAACCCGGATAGGATTTTGCATTCATTCCAAATTTGAGAGTGCGCTGTGTCGAACTTCTTCCTTATTACAACTTTGTTGCGTTCGGGAGCATCTACTACAGCTGCTGGGTCGAGGATTGCTGGAAAGGCTTTACACCAGTTTGATGCATCTTGCATTATGGTGGGGCCTGGAATCTTCGCTGCATTCATTCTCTCTTGGAGGAATTCCTGCGTTGAAGCAATGACCTCATTGAGGTTTTGTACTTTATCCTTCGTGTACACTACCCCTCCGAGTACCTCGTCTTCTTTGGAGATCTCGAGGTATTGTTTGACCGCGACCATCTCTAGGAAGCATTCCTCTACATAGTCTGGCAGGCCGAATCCTCCTTCGTCATGTGGAGTGTGGATTCTGCCATTAGAAATTCCCCTTGGGACTCTATCAAACTTCTTAAGGATGCCCCTTGTGAACCTATTTAGGTCCGCGAGGTCGGCCTTGGTCCATTTCACTCCTTGTGCTCCGAATCTAATGACCGGGGATACATAGGTGCGAAGCATCTTTCCAATGTTCACAATGGTGAGTTGGCTTGAGATTATACGTCTCGTTGTTTGGCGGGCCTTTTTAAGGATGTCCTTCTTCGATATTTTACCGTTCACCCAGGCTTGTTTGAACCCGAGATACTTGTACTCCTTTGAACCCTCTTCCACTTTCGGAAAGGTGGAGATCTCGGAAGCCCCCGCAATTTCGGCGTCTGTCGCTCTGGTCAGCAGCCCCGATTTTTTGTCGTTGGTCACTAACCCGAGCATTAGAGCCAGGCGCTTCATTTCCTTGACCCTTGTGTCTAGAACCGGAATCGAGCTCGCGAAGAGCTTGATGTCGTCCATGTAGCATATCTTGTCCAGTTTGACTTTCTTAGAAAGCCCTCCGATCTGCATCACACCTTGGGTGTTTGCTTTAAGGAGCGACAATGCTACACAGAACAAGGTAGGCGACATTTTGCCCCCTTGGAAGAGGCCTCTTTTAATGGGAATGTTAACGGGCTCACCTTGGGTGTTCGTAATGTAGGTATTCCACCTGGACATGAGCAATTTTATTGTTTTGACCAGGTTGTTTTGTCCATCAGACCTCCCCCTACAGTACATTCGAGGATTCTCAGGAGAGCAGCGTGACTCACTGAGTCGTATGCCTTCTGGAAGTCCACGAATGCCGCATGGATTGGGGTTCCAGTTAGCTTTCTACACCATTTGATCGCAGCTTCGCTGGACATGTGTGCGTCAAGACAACCTCGTCTACCTGGGGTTAGCGCCTTTTGGTCTAAATCCCAGTTAGCTCCCATTCGCATTGCGGTTATGACTCTTCCCTCTATTATGGAGGTGAAGACTTTATACACTGTTGCCAGCATGGTGATGGGGCGGAAGTTTTTAGGATCATCAACCGAGTCGTCGTTCTTGTGGAACAAGATGGTTCGGCCTGTTGTGAACCACTTCCCCGGCACGCACTTTCCTTTCCAGATACTGTCGTACAGCCTGGAGAGGATGGGCGCCACGAGTTTGCATTGTTTCCTATACAAAGATGCAAACACGCCATCAGGCCCAGTGGCCTTCCATGGGGCGGTGTGTTTGAGGGCCGTTATCACCTCTGAGGTTGTAATCGGCCCATGGATCTTCGGCGAGTTGACCTTTACAAATTTGCATAAGCCTATAGCATCCTCCAGTGTTTTGGAGTCGGGTGTTACCGGTTCGCCCCAGATGCTTTGCCAGAATTTGGCGTGTGGTTCACTATTAGTGAGCTTCACGAATTTGAGCCCTCCGCCTTTGGCGCCCTTATAACGGGAGAACCTTGCGGCTTCGGCATTGACTGTGACAGTGCTTGTTTTGGAGGTTTTGGGTTTCAACCTTTGGTTTGCTACTCTTAGGTCTAGTTCAAGACCGTGCGCCTCGTTGAGGGCCTCAGTCTTGTTTCTGACCTTCAGTTCGTGCTTCACATCCGCTGCCTTCGAGTGTTTCAACTTACCACTCGCAAACGCGAGCAGCTTGTCGATCTTCTGTCTGGTTTTGGTGATCCACACGTTCTTTTTCGCCACCCAGTTTTTGGGCCTGTCTCTCCCGTGGGAGTACATGACGTACGTCAAAGCATTTAACTGCTCGAGTGTGATGGTGTCCATTTTGGCACGCACACAGTATTTGTACGCCTTCACTACATCCTCGTGGACTGTGAGGCATGCAGGGAGAAGGTTCCTTATGAAGGTCCCATCTTCCTCTTCTGCTTTTAGCAGGTTTAGCGTTTTTTCCCACAGTAGAAGTGATAACTTCAGCACTGCTTTGTTATCTTTCTTCTTGGTCTTTGGGTCACAGTTTTCCGGGGCTTTGCCCTTTGTTTTTACTTGCCCAACTGACCTCTCCTCTTGCTTTCTCGCTTGAGTTGGCACAGGGGTGCTTTGGGGTTTGGTCTCTGGGCCTGCAATGCTTCTGCCTTTTAGGCACAGGTTATTATAGGCCTCGTCTATAGAGAACCCTCTGAATCTGTCGTAGTACTTGGACATGATGTCCTTGTACCCCTCCAGGAGGTTCGATATTTCAGAGAACGCCTTTAAAAGAGACTCGATTGAGCTCTTGATAAACCACAGCTTTGTCCTGTCCAGTCTCCCAACGGTCTTTGACCATGCAGGCTGGCAGCCAAGAGCTGGGTTCTCTTTATCCTCTTTGAGGGCGCGTATTACCCTGTACGAGGGTTCAACAGCTACACCGTTCAGTAAGATTGTTAAGCTTATAAGGTGTCTGAGCATTCGCGTGGTATGTCCGAGGTTTTTAACCTTGACTCCACTCACCCACACAGAACCTATTCCAAAGGTCCTGGTGGTTCTGAATGCCACCTTCTTTATCTCCGCTTTTACATCCTGGATGCTAATTGGAGCATTTGAAACTGGACTGCTTTGCAGTTGTTTCACATTGTTAAAACAAAATTTGCCACCATTGGGGCTTAATGTATATTTGTTTTTACTGTCTGCACAATTACTTATTTCATCCTCTTTGTCACATGCCTCTCTGTCGGCATCTCTTGCTTTTAAGCGAGCTAGCCTTTGGCTGCGTCTTCTTTCCGACACTTCTTTGAAGCCGGCTTCTTCTGCTGCCCGCTTTTGGGCGATTTTTTGCTCTCTGGTGAGCTTATCTTGGTTACTTCCTCCGCAATCAGACCCAGTCTGTCTCTGACTTTCTGGATCTTGTTGCTTATTAGAACCGGAGGTTTCACCGTCCTTATTTTCGGCCCCTTTGTTAGGGAGTTTGAGTTTAGGCTTAACTTTAGAGGTAAATACATCTTGTAGTTTCTCCGTTGTCGAACCCTTGCCAAGCCCTGTGGCAACCCTACGAAGGGGCTATGGGACTATTTGAAAAAATCCAACAAGAAGCCAAAGGCTGTTGCCACAGGGCTTGGCAAGGGTTCGACAACGGAGAAACTACAAGATGTATTTACCTCTAAAGTTAAGCCTAAACTCAAACTCCCTAACAAAGGGGCCGAAAATAAGGACGGTGAAACCTCCGGTTCTAATAAGCAACAAGATCCAGAAAGTCAGAGACAGACTGGGTCTGATTGCGGAGGAAGTAACCAAGATAAGCTCACCAGAGAGCAAAAAATCGCCCAAAAGCGGGCAGCAGAAGAAGCCGGCTTCAAAGAAGTGTCGGAAAGAAGACGCAGCCAAAGGCTAGCTCGCTTAAAAGCAAGAGATGCCGACAGAGAGGCATGTGACAAAGAGGATGAAATAAGTAATTGTGGAGAGAGTAAAAACAAATATACATTAAGCCCCAATGGTGGCAAATTTTGTTTTAACAATGTGAAACAACTGCAAAGCAGTCCAGTTTCAAATGCTCCAATTAGCATCCAGGATGTAAAAGCGGAGATAAAGAAGGTGGCATTCAGAACCACCAGGACCTTTGGAATAGGTTCTGTGTGGGTGAGTGGAGTCAAGGTTAAAAACCTCGGACATACCACGCGAATGCTCAGACACCTTACAAGCTTAACAAGCTTGCTAAACGGTGTAGCTGTTGAACCCTCGTACAGGGTAATACGCGCCCTCAAAGAGGACAAAGAAAACCCAGCTCTTGGCTGCCGGTCAGCATGGTCAAAGACCGTTGGGAAGCTGGACAGGACAAAGCTGTGGTTTATCAAGAGCTCAATCGAGTCTCTTTTAAAGGAGTTCTCTGAAATATCGAACCTCCCGGGGGGGGTACAAGAACATAATGTCCAAGTACTACGACAGATTCAGAGAGTTCTCTATAGAAGAGGCCTATAATAACCTATGCCTAAAAGGCAGAAGCATTGCAGGCCCAGAGACCAAACCCCAAATCACCCCTGTGCCAACTCAAGCGAGAAAGCAAGAAGAGAGGCCAGTTGGGCAAGTAGAAACAAAGGGCAAAGCCCCGAAAATCTGTGACCCCAAGGCCAAGAAGAAAGATAAAAAAGCAGCGCTRAAGTTATCACTTCTACTTTGGGGAAAACGCTAAACCTGCTAAAACAGAAGAGGAAGACGGAACATAGCGTATTTTATAGGAAGTACTCTTTTTGTTTTAGGCATTTATACTTTATAGAACTCACTTATTAACTTTTTCAATGTATAAGACAATTTAGGCTAAATTCCAATCTGCCACAAATTTTGCGAATTTGCCACAGATTTTGAAATTGAATTTGAAAAAATTTCTCCATTTTCATTGAATTTCAATTTTCTGAGCAAAAAAATTTTTTTTTGTGATTTTCAAAAATTGAATTTTTGCCCAAGAAAAAAATTTCAAATACAAATTTCCTAATAAAAAATTTTTGGAATAAAAATTTTTTTTGGATGAAAACAGCGTTTTTATGTTGTAATTAAAATTTTTGAAAAAAAATTTTTTTTTGGATTTTTCGAAGGGTGCATCAGGTGGTTTTCAAAAAATGTCGGACCATAAAAACTCAAATTTTTTCATGAAATTTTTTTTGAAATTTATTTAGCAAATGTATTTTTGAGAGATCTACAAAAAGATACTTTCTAAAATTTTCATAGAATTTTCAATCAATTTAATATGAAAATTTTCGAAATTTAGGTTAAAATTCGCCTTTTTTGAGTCCTCAAGATATCAAGTATTTTTTCGAAATTTTTCCTCAAAATTTTTTTATCGTTAAGATTTCGCCCGTTAAAAGCTGTAAAAAAATTTTCAGAAAAAATTTTGTATAAAAATCATACATTTTGGTATGCGACTTTTTGAACCAAAATCAAAATTTTTGGTACAAAAAATTCGAAATTTTTTTTTGATAAAAATTTCAATTTAAGCACTATACATACTAAATTAACATGCCATTTGAGATATAAAATGATTTTTGGTGGATTTTTTGAAATTTTTATCAAAAAAAATTTTGATTTTGGCTCAAAAAGTCGATCACAAAAATATATGAATTAAATACAAAATTTTTTTATAGCTTTTAACGGGCGAAATCTTAACGATAAAAAAACAATTTTGAGAAAAAATTTCGAAAAAATACTTGATATCTTGAGGACTCAAAAAAGGCGAATTTTAACCTAAATTTCGAAAATTTTCATATTAAATTGATTGAAAATTCTATGAAAATTTTAGAAAGTATCTTTTTGTAGATCTCTCAAAAATACATTTGCTAAATAAATTTCAAAAAAAATTTCATGAAAAAATTTGAGTTTTTATGGTCCGACATTTTTTGAAAACCACCTGATGCACCCTTCGAAAAATCCAAAAAAAAATTTTTTTTCAAAAATTTTAATTACAACATAAAAACGCTGTTTTCATCCAAAAAAWTTTTTATTCCAAAAATTTTTTATTAGGAAATTTGTATTTGAAATTTTTTTCATGGTCAAAAATTCAATTTTTGAAAATCACAAAAAAAAATTTTTTTGCTCAGAAAATTGAAATTCAATGAAAATGGAGAAATTTTTTCAAATTCAATTTCAAAATCTGTGGCAAAAAAAATTTGTGGCTGTCAGGATAATTTGTGGCAGATTGAAAAATTTGTGGCAGATTGAATTCCAGCCAATCCATTGGTTTCACAAGGAAGGGCTGAAGTGGCCAGGCGATAGTGCCTTAATTAATAATAATTAATTATAGGTTTAAAATTGTCTCCCCCGTTGTCTTCGTGTGATTATTATACAAAATACTGTTAAATTATAATTTAATAAAATATTTTTAAAAAATGAAATATATTAGCCAAAATTGTTATATAAACTATAGTTATTGATATTCAACCAATAATACTCGGTTATGTTTAAACTTCCTACAAAAACTTAAAATTTCCCACAAATCTTAAATATTTCCACATTTATAATTGGATATTTATTGATATTTGTTATCCATATGCCTTTTAAAGACATAATAAACGTTATATTGTTGCATTGTGCAAAGATTTACTATAATATAACGTCTTTATTAATATATATTTATAGGAAACATTAAACTTGAGTATACATGGATTAGAAATTGAAAAATCACCATAATATTATCCTCGTAAACAAATATAAGCTATAAATAACCTAATTATACTTATTGTCAATAGAGATTGGACACTTGCAAAATGAGCGAATATTCGAAGCACGATTTTCCAAGTAGACGAATATTCGAATAATCTTCGGAATTTTGAAATGTCTCGATATGCTGAAATTTTTTTAATAAATTTATTTTTAATATTGATTTCATCATTCTGGTCCTAAAAACTATATTTTGCATGTCTTTTTTATTCAACTCCAAAATTCAATTTTTTTACATCAAAAATTAACGAATAATTCGAATATTTTTTGAAAATTTTTGCAAAAATTGAAATTATTTTCAAAAAAAATTCGGAAAACGAATACCAGAAATTCGATTTTTGGCGAATATTCGTTTTGAAAAACTTCGAATATTCGTAAGTCCAATCTCTAATTGTCAATGAATAAACCAAGCGATAATCCCAAATTTAAATGCTGGTATTCTGTGGTAAGTTTGCAGGATTTGTGGGAAATTTTAAAGATATGTGGGGAAATTTAAGTTTTTGTGGGAATATTTAATTGAGCCATAATACTCGATTTAATCGGGAACACATGATAAACCGGGAAATTTTTTAAATAAAATAATGTTCCAAGCTTTTTTTATATTACCGCTGTTGAGAGAAATATTAATTTCACGAATAGTTTAAAAATGTACTCGAATAGGTTTGTTTTTTACAAATCCGATATTTGTGTATTTTTAACCGCTTTATTCACTATAAGTTTAGTCGGTTGTTCGTATATTTGGACAAAATCGACCAATCCTTCAATGTTTACCGTACCCCTTAAAAAAATTTCATAAAAATTAATTTTAATAATATTGTATATTTTGTACAAAAGAAGTATTTTATTGTTTTTTCCGTTTTTTTGACACAAATTCGTACACAACACAACCTTGTCGGATGGGGAAAACAACCACTTTAAATACTATTTCTGCCATTTTACAGGGGAACCAATATAAAGAATTGTTTAAAGGTACGTCTATATACAATGATTACTTGAAGAATGAAAGGGGCGAATACATAGACAACAGTGGCAGACCTATAAAAGCCAACTCGGAAGATAGGATTGTCCCCGTGAAATATAATTGGGAACAACGCCCAGTCTTTGAAATCAGTTTCATGGAAGTTGTATCAGCAGGTGACGAAAAAGAGACTGTAACAAATATAATTACACGAATCGTTTCAAATGCGATAAGATATGGATTGGAAGATGAATTAGGGGGAAAAGTTAAAGGAGAATACATAAACTCCTATTTAATAACACTTTTTAGTCTACTTTTTTATAAGTTTAACAAAAACATCATAGTGTTGATAGACGAATATGATCATGCATTCCACGAACATTTATATGACAATGTAGGAAAAGACCAAAAGAAAAAGAACATTGAGGTTGTAATGGGATTCTACAGAACATTGAAATTTTTAAACGAGAATAGCCACATCCGATCAATATTCGTAACAGGAACAACCAACAATTTCCCTGACAACGAAATGTCCCCGCTAATGGTATGGGAAGATTTCACACTTGATCCTATATTTGCAGATTTGATTGGATTCACAGAACAAGACATTCTATCTCATTTTTCGGATCAAAAGTTTAAGAATATTTATGCAAACACTTTTAAATGTGACATTGATACCATTAGAGATGAAGATATGGAAGAAGTTAAACAGAAAGTGATGCAAGCTTTAAAGAAAATGTACGGTGGGTATAAATTTACAACTGAAGACATCCCTATTTTCAATCCCAAATCCATTTTGAACTGTTTTGAAGATGCCTCCGTTAAGAGTTATTGGCCTCAAACGGTAAATATAGAATTTCAGTGGAAATGTGTTTTAGAATCGCCTGCTCTTTTTGAAGAGTTGCTTAAAACAGAAAGGATTACTAACATTCACAAAAACATACTAATTGAACGCAATGACAACTTAACAGGAAAATTTGAGAAAGGTATAGCATTTTTGTATCAAACAGGTGTATTAACTATAGAAAACTATAATGAAATGACAACAACGTTCGATCTCAAAATACCGAATAATGAAATCAGGCTTGACTTTATAAAAGTTGTGAATCATATCCAAGATATCTCTTCAAAAGCACAGGGAAACTAAACATATGATCGTAATAATTATATAGTAAAAATAATTGGTTAAATAAATAGAGCAAGCATATAAGAATATACGGTGTTTGAAATTAAGTATCTTAACATTGAATAGTATATGTATATTTCATCTCATACCAATCTGCGATAAAATATTATTTATATAAAAAATTAAATTTTACTTACTATTTACGGTTTTTAAAAGCAACAACAAACATTCGCAATGAATTTAGTTTATTCGGTTGAGTTCCCAATTAATCAAAAACAAAGCCTCGAAGTAAAAGTAAGTTTGTTACAGATCGGTATAAATTTTTTATAGATATTTATCATCTTATTGGTCTGTCGTCCAAATCCTCGCTGTAAATATCTGTTGTTGACGTTTCAAGAGTCTTGTCGGGTTTAAATACTCCGCTTAAATGCCCTATTTCTTTTTTATTTTCGTCAAACTTTTTCATGTAGAAACTGATTAGTGAATTAAAGTTCACTCTATCTATATCATTGTAACCTTGATCATGCCTTCTTGTGTCTTTTTTGGAAAAATTAAGTCCTATGACGTATTTTTCTTTTTTTTCAGATAGTAATGACGGCAGATAATATCGATATGCTTGCATAAACCCCTTATCAATCCTTTGCTCTGGCGTATAGGGCTCGCGTTTTGCTTTGAATTCTATTATGTAAATCTTGTTCTTATTTTCAAAGTATAGATCGATCCTTTTCCAACTAATCGCGTCCTTTTCAACTTGAGGATTTAAATCTGCCATTATAAGAATTCCTCCTAAAAACAACTGTGATTGTTGTTCGTTTGTCATTTCTTTGACTTTTTGAAACATAGGGTTAAAGCATTCAAACTTCAATAATTTTAATAGCTCTGCCCATTTGTCTTGGTTTATCAGGCTTTTTACTTTGTTAGCCATAAGTGGAATATCATGATTTTTTAATGCCTTTTCACAAACAAGTTGAACCGCCGATTGTATGTTTGTTTTCACTTCTAAGTTAGGGAAGTGTAGAGAATAATACTCGTTAACTTTTTTAAATCCATATGAGTTTAAGTCTGCTGGCTCCAAATAATCGTCTTTAAGGATTTCTTCTATTTTTTTCTCGAGATTTTTTATTGTATCTTCACACTTTTTAACTTTTTCTTTATCATATGCTGTCAATGCTTTTGTAATTCGTTGTGTTTGTTCAATTAGTTGAACTTTTTCTATGATTTGTGATTGAAATTCATTTTCCCCGTTTTTCTTGCATTCTCCCCGTTTTTTTGCATTTTCCCCGCAGTTTTTCATTTTCCCCGATTCCCATCATTTTCCCCGCTTTTTTAGAAATCGATTTTGAAACTTCTTAGACTAATATATAACGATAATATCGCATTTAAAGGATTTTCGGTTTCAAAAAATTTTTCGTAATTTTTTTTCATTTTCCCCGATTCCCATCATTTTCCCCGTTTTTTTAGAAATGGAAGTCTTAAAAATGATCAAAAAAATGCAGTTCAACAATTTAAAATTTAATGGGTCAGTTTAAAAATTTCTGTAAATTATTATCAGTAAAAATTTTTGAACTTGAATTTCAAAGTTTCCATTGCTTTGTAAATTCGGTAAAAACTTGATTTTCTATAAATGTATAAAATTTTCAAATATAAATTACCTAATAAAAAATACTGAAAATCAAATTTTTTTGGTGATGAAAACAGCGTTTTTATGATCTAATTAAAAATTTTGAAAAAAAAATTTTTTGGATTTTTCCAAGGGGGT
>JASNJN010000492.1:0-12398 GCA_030180075.1 Mikrocytos mackini | reverse complement strand
TGATATTTATTCTACGTTACATGGAAAAATTGAATTTCAGAAAATTTTCATTACATAACACATAAATTTATTTTATATTACTTTGAAAACGTTTATGGCAAATTGTAGGATAGATATAGATAATATCTAAAAGAAACGGAATTTTAAAGGATTGGGGTATATTTTAAAGTCGTATGAGGCACACACAAGATTTTGAGGCAAACACACATTTTTGAGGCAATTTACACATTTTTGAGGCAATTTACACACTTTTGAGGCAGATTCAATTGTAGCCATAAATTTTTTAAGTTTTGGAAAACATACGGATATTTTAGCAAACAAGAGTTATATCCAAGACGTTTAATATACGACAATTCACATAGAATGATAATATCAAAGCATTTCAAACAAAATTATATTAGATTATTACAAATTTAAAATTTATAGCGTAAAGAGGATTTTCTGTAAATGCACGCATGATTTTTCGTTAAAAGTTGTTTAATTCTGGATATAAATTCTGTAGCTRTTGTTATTTAGCTTTTATAATATCGATTTGCCTGGTTGATTTTAAATGTCGTTACTTTGATTCGTAATTAGACGGAATTTTTTGAGTCAGCATTTTATATTTTGATTAACAACTATAACATTTTCTGTTAAAGTAAGATGTTTGTAAGGATGTTTTATAAAATATGTTATATTTTCTATCAAAATAGGCATCATATAGTGGTTTAAGTTATATTTGATTTTTAAAATTGTAATTTTCAAAACACATACTTTTCAAAGGTTCAGCTTCATGGGTTCTCCAAACACTGCCATAACAAACCCTTCCCTTCTATTGGATGATGCACAGACGTTATCAGAAGGCATAACAAGCAGCGATAAAGGCACGGGGTCCACAACAGAAATTCTTCATAGCAGCACTTCGGATAGACCCCAAATACAAAGTTTCTTCAAATTAGGGCAGACATTCACTACTTACCCGCGCATTGAGGAGTTGTTAACCCAGTACAAGGCTACAATAAAGACAACTTTAAATTTGGAAGAAAGTAAATACATTTCTACTATCTGTAGATCCAACAAGAAGCTGAATAGGATTTACCCCTTCATAAAACAACTAAAGTACTACTATCTACTCATACGTTGTGAGCTTGGGTGTTCTACGAAGAACAGACAGGTTATTTCCACAAATAAGCAACATTCATCAGAAAACAGTGACAATAATGTGATCATTTTTGATTATAGAAATGGAGTTAAGCTTGAAAACGCTATGCATTCCCCTCAAACTAGAACAAAAACTTCCTATAACAAAAAATGTGGGTGTACTTTTGCAATTGAATTTAAATACTTAAATAGAAAACTCGTAGTAACTCGCTTGGAAAAACACAATGGACACGCAAATATTACATTTAAAAAAGAAATTGATAATGAGGAATTGAAAGAATTGATACGTTTAATTAAAGATGAAAAAGTAAATATCAGGAGATGCATGAATCTATTAGCATCACGAGGTTCACGCAATATACATAATTATCAATTGATTTACAACATGCGTAGAAAGATAATAAAAAATGAAAATGAAGCAAAAATTGAGAAGTTCTTGTGTTTAGCATTGTTAGGCAAATTCATTGAAGTGTTTGATAGTGATAATGTGCTACTTGGTGTTTATTACCAAGACAAATATATGCAAAATGCATACATGATATACGGAGAAGTTCTGCACATCAATGGAACATACAATCTTTTACAATATGACTCGACATTATTTGTAGTTACAGCAATTAACGGCGAAGGAAAAGCCATACCCATTTTAGTGTTCTCGGCTGTAAACGAATGTTTTGAAACCATTAGTTTTTTCTTTAGGATATTTATAAAAAACAACGACACAAAACGAACAAGGATATGCTACAGCGACAAGGACTGGGTAGAAAGGAAAATTGTACGAAGTTTCTTCCCAGTGTGTGAGTTAAGACTTTGTATATTTCACGCATTAAGGACGATCAAAAGTAAAATATACACGTTGTTAAAATCAAAAAACAAGTGTTATAAAAATGGACAGGAGAAACTAATCAAAGAAATTGTTTATTCCAAAAGAGAATCTGATTTTTACAATAAAGTGCAACAGCTAGACCCGTTATTAAAACAGTATTTCAAAACTAATTGGGTTAAATATAAAGAGCAATTCGTTGAAACTTTCTATTCTGATAATATAGATTTCAACACAAGGACGAACAACAGGAGCGAAGGAATCAACAGTGGGATAAAGAAGTACTTTAAAGGAAAACGAATGCTTAGTGTTTTCTTTTATGAAATTAGGGAATATTTTTTTAGTTTAAGAACAGAAAGTATGAATTATTACATGGGACAGTATGTCAAAGAATTCCACCCCAGGATCTCTAACGAATTCACAATTAAAGCAGGATATATCTGTACATTGTTTTGTTTTGACTTATTCATGAACAATGTTTGCCGGGATTGCTTTGGTGTCGATCAATGTAAATTGGGGAAACGATTTGGTATAGTATGTTACAAGTGTTCAGTGCTGGGAGATTTAACTTTTGAAGATTGGCAGAGCAGATTAAACAGCCGATGGTTTAAAGATAAATTTCTGGAAATAACTGATTTTGAAAATTTAAAATTCTCAAGGACAGACGTAGACTTACAAGGAGAATTCCTATACAAGAAGAATTTTGACAAAAGCATACATATTTGTCCCGATGCTGAAAAACAACCAACATTATATAATCAAGAAAGAGAAATCAGCTTGGCGATGTCATCAATTGGAAAATTAAACAAATCCGAATCTAAAGGAAACTACATTCACATTCTCACTAAAAAGCTTGCGTTTATTATTAAAAAGAACAGAAATTTAAACAATGAAGATAAAAAAGCGTTCCTTAACCATTTAATTAAGAAATGTGAAGATGGTGATTATACGTTAATAAATTAAACATAGATTGTCTGAAATAAATATTTTTGTCTATATATATTATTTTGATTTAAGAAGCAAAATATCTTAATTTATATAATAATTTTAATTTATATTAAATTCATTGAATCGTATTAACATATGAAATTATTTTTATAGAATTCAAGAAACGAATATTGGACAATGATTTAAATACTACGGCACATATAAGAAAATACAATATAGAAATATGTTGGATAGTATATTGGAAATTCAAGCTCACAACGTATGAGTAGATAGTAGTACTTCAGTTGTTTTATGAAGGGGTAAATCCTATTCAGCTTCTTGTTGGATCTACAGATAGTAGAAATGTATTTACTTTCTTCCAAATTTAAAGTTGTCTTTATTGTAGCCTTGTACTGGGTTAAAAACTCCTCAATGCGCGGGTAAGTAGTGAATGTCTGCCCTAATTTGAAGAAACTTTGTATTTGGGGTCTATCCGAAGTGCTGCTATGAAGAATTTCTGTTGTGGACCCCATGCCTTTATCGCTGCTTGTTATGCCTTCTGATAACGTCTGTGCATCATCCAATAGAAGGGAAGGGTTTGTTATGGCAGTGTTTGGAGAACCCATGAAGCTGAACCTTTGAAAAGTATGTGTTTTGAAAATTACAATTTTAAAAATCAAATATAACTTAAACCACTATCTGATGCCTATTTTGATAGAAAATATAACATATTTTATAAAACATCCTTACAAACATCTTACTTTAACAGAAAATGTTATAGTTGTTAATCAAAATATAAAATGCTGACTCAAAAAATTCCGTCTAATTACGAATCGAAGTAACGACATTTAAAATCAACCAGGCAAATCGATATTATAAAAGCTAAATAACAACAGCTACAGAATTTATATCCAGAATTAAACAACTTTTAACGAAAAATCATGCGTGCATTTACAGAAAATCATTCTTGAAAAGAGCAGAAACAAACTAAATCAAATCTATAAGGTGAAATGGGGTTCGTGATTGATTAATAAAACTATTAGTTGATTAATCAAAGAATTCTGGATGCGGCTATTTCGGCACAGATATGAGTATTTCCGAAATCAAATCGAAATCACCTGAGATACATTTAAAATCAAATCATTTAGTAGAAAATATTTCAACCAAATACAGTCAACCCTCGCCTATCCGAAAAATCACGAACAATGACGATTTTTATTTCGGTTATCAAGATATTTCGGATGTCAAGTATAGAGGTGGAGAATCGACGATTTGCCCGTCATTTTTTGTTTGAAATTTAATTTATAAGCATAAAAACCACTATTTGTAACCTAATTTAAAAACTAACCCATGCAGTTGTATAAATAAATCCAAACAGTGTTCAGAATAAAAAATTTCGATATTTTCAAGAATTCGAATTTCCAAGATGTTTCGGCCTAATTTTATTTATAAACCCCCATTTGGGCATTTCATTGGTGGTTTGTTGAATACAAACCCTTTAGTAACGCTATAGCCCCAAGTTGATTTTTTAAAATTTTGTAAAATTTAAAATTTCAAAATGTTTGATATAATGTTTTGCTACTCACGCTATAATACTATATACAACATTCAGCATAGCTTTATAGTTAGCTAACAAGTTTATAATTTATATTTTTAACCAATATAAACAAGCCTGAACATTTCAATTTTTCCAAAATCACGGCCAAAACCCCATAAATAATCACGGTTACGAAGATAGTTACGGATAGATATTTCGGATAGTCGAGGTTTGAATGTAAGTACTAAATAATAATCAACATTTTGATAGTAAATGAATTAAAAATTACATTCAAACCAGATAATGTCTTTTTTCACCTCATTTTTGAAAGTTTTAGGTTTCATTTAGTTTTTTATTTTAAATTATAAAGAAAGAGCCGCAAGTGCCCCTTTCGGATTTTTAAAGATTTTAGACATATTCGCTATTTTGACAAAAGTCGCTCAAATGACATCCGAGAGGCCTAAAGCCAATCAGAATCATTTATTAGCGTTTATTAAAACGTAAATGGCTTTTTAAAGTTTTAAAATGCGTTACAAAAAGTGGAAATGAAGTGTAAAAAGACGTGATCTTCAAATCACATTAATCATGTTTATACAAGTATTAAAATTGATTTTTTTAAACGACAAAGTAGTATTATAATAAATTCGATCTTTCGAGAATTGTATGGTGTTTGGACGATTTTAATCCCGACCCAGACATGGTCGAGTGTGGTTTGGGTGTGCATGCACGGAAAACTCATCCCTGCTTCGGCTTTTCCATGTATACCATGAACTCAGTGAAAGAAAAGATCACGGGGTTATTTACTTTTATTTCCAAGAAGTTCTGAAGCAGCTTCTTCAAACGAGTAAATCATTCTACCCTAGGTCCGTTTCCTCAGGAACAGCGATTCGATACTTACAAAATGTATGCATATTCGAAGAACGATTTTCAATTAATACGAATATTCGAATAATCTTATGTATTTTGAAATGCCTTTATAATTTCAAAGTTCATAATAAAAATTTTGATTTCGTTATTCTTGTTTAAAAACACTACATATTGCAATATTTTATTAAATTCAAAAATTTAATCTTTCCATATAAAAAATTAACGAATGTCTGAGTATTGTTAGAAAAATTTCCAAAATTTGATATTATTTTTAAAATTTGGGAAAACGAATATAGGAAATTTGATGATTAACGAATATTTGAAGTTCAAAAATTATATTCGTAAGTCTAATCTAGACTTTTTAATATTACCTACATTCTATTTCGCTCCTCTTTTGGGTGATTCTTCTGTAAACCAGGAATTGTTCTTATCATCAAACCATGAAAATAAACTCAGAAGATTTAGACGGTCTTGTATTAAATGTATTGAGTTGGCTAGATTGGAGTAAGGTTTATATTACCTGGATACAGGGTGGGTTTAGGATATATCTAAAAGGTTTGGACAGGACGCAGTTTTAAAATGTCTGGACACCCAAGAAATTTATTTTGCAAAATAATCCGAATTTTCAAATTTTATTCGAAATACAAATATCGAATATATCCCCAAGAAATAAGAAATAAAATACATCTATATTGTAAAAAATTCCGAAGTCTTAGTTATAAAAGCTTAAATTAAAATTTCGTAAAATTTTAAATATTTTCGTCATAAAATTTGCCGAAAAATTCTTCTTGCCAATTTTTAGGTTTTGTCCGGTCGAAACGTCCAAAACGTTATGGATGGGTATGTTTAAACTACCAACCCTGCCGTGTATCCGAATCCGAATCGCGGGTATTTGGGCACATTTCAAACTAGGGTATCCTGATAATTATTTTGGGCACTGAGTAAAACTTTTAATTTTTAGTTTTTAGTATATTTTGACAAGTGGTTTTGCGCAATTTTATACTTAATCAGAGATGTCAGTTTACGGCCGGAAGGACATTGAAAATCTCAAATATATGGCCCAGAAGGGCATGTCATCTTTATTTTGATATAAAATACTTTTGATCAGACATGAGAATTTTAGGTGTTATCTAGAGATTGGACTTACGAATATTCGTCAAAAATCGAATTTCTGGTATTCGTGTTCCGAATATTTTTAGAAAATAATTTCAATTTTGCAAAAATTTTCAAAAAATATTCGAATATTCGTTAATTTTTTGATGTCAAAAAATTACATTTTGGAGTTGAATAACAAAAAGACATGCAGCATTTAGTTTTTAAAATTAGAATGACGAAATCAATATTAAAAATAAATTTATTAAAAAAATTTCAGCATATTAAGACATTTCAAAATCCCGAAGATTATTCGAATATTCGTCTATTTAGAAAATCGTGCTTCGAATATTCGTGTATTTTGCAAGTGTCCAATCTCTATTAACAAAGCATTTACACAACACTCCTATTGTCACCTATCACGATACTAACAACAACTCAAAATTACAAAGAACCCAAATATAGAGGAAACTATATAGAAAGATGAAGTAATAACCGGCTTTCTTGTACCATCAATAACCAACATTTGCTTAAATAGCCACATAGAATGTACTAAAAAAATTTAACACTTGATAACGAACTAATAAACTGTTAAAGAACATATAAGCAATAAATAAGTTATATAATGTCAACAATGAATAAAATTTACTCATATTTTATTTATTTAATATGATTTTCTTACATATTCATGAAATAAAACTTAAAATAAAAGATAAATAATTGAATTTCCTATTTAATAATAATATTTATTTAATCGATCACTCCTTAACAGTTAACTCGAATTCATTTTCATTGGGAAAATCACACAATATTAAAATAAAAATTTCTAAATGCATTATTGCGGTTGAATGAGTCATAACTGGGGGTCGAAAAATATGTGATTTGGTACAAATTATATATTGTAACAAATTTCTGGAAATTTTGCAGCCGTAATTACTCCGGTTTGATGGAATTCATATATTTTATTTTATTTTATTGAAAATATAATTAGATTTTGGCAAAATCATATATAATCATAATTTGCCTGTTTTTTGTCATATATTTTCCGACCCCTAATCATAACAAAACCTAATATCCACTCAGAACAGAAAATTCAAACTTTCGGCTGTTGTATAGTTATAACTATAATGTCTTTTGAGTTTTTCATATTGCCGTAAATGCATTCAATGTGGTTGGTATGTGTACCATCCGGGAAAATCAAATATCTACTATGGTTAACACTATTGTATTCAAAACCAAGAGGACCAAGAATATCATATGTCCTTAAACAGTCTGTATATATTCTTACATGTGGCCTAATCCATTTGTTAAAAAATGGTAGCACATGTTGGTGACTCTTAGATGGTAGGAACTCCATATAAAGTTTATGCCCAACCACACCGACAACACTGATGATCCACACGGTGTTGGATCTCTACATAAGTCTTATTCTACCGTACTTTCTTATAATTGGAGTTTCGTCCCTATGAACTGTCACTTAATTTCTTCCAATAATACTGTTTCTTCTTGACAGCCACATGAATAATGACGATCGAAATACTTTGTAAGCACTACGGACAGACTCGTCCTCACATCCTGGTGACTGTTCACAGTAGGATTGTACTCGCATGAATGAATGAAAAGAAGTAAGCTAGAGCGAAATTAATATTTGGAGCTAGTCTGCTTTGTTCGAATATGGTGTTCTTAAGCGCTGATAGCTTTTCTCGAGTACACGTCCTAGTGTTACATCTATATAATGGATGCCTCCTGATCATAAAATATAACCTAGTTAGACTACTACCACATAAAGGGCAACTTGCTTCACGTTTTATGATGCCAGCTAATCCGCAGAAGTTAAAAAGTCGATCGAGTCCAATGACATGATATAATTAAAATAAGCCAATGTAAAACTCCTATCATCAAGTATTGTCGGTTTTGTTCATATTTACAGTTTCTTTGTATATTTAAAGTTATAGTTATTGAAGAATGCTGCGAAATGTTCGATTTTGTCCGAGGGTACATTGTAGAAATTTGATTTTTTACAATAGGAAATACCAGGCATCAGGTTGGATAATAAGTTATAATTAAACAATAATTTAGTATTAGGTTTTAGCTAATCAAAACCTATTGTAAATTAAAAATATATTTTTGTAATATTTTTGTTCTAAACGAATCAATTTCTAGTATAAAATAAAATAATATCAGAAATGAAACCCGTATATCAACGAAACGAAACACAGTCCAACCCGTGTATTAGGGTTTATAATGGTCGGGTAGCGATAAATTTAAAATATATTTTATTTAGGTTTATTATCATTAAAAATTTTGAAATTTTTACGACATGCTCAATTTTTTCTAAATTTTAATTTGTGCGCTTTTGTTCAATGAAATAAATCCACACATATCTTAAAAATCAATTACCCATTATCCTGGTAATTGAAAATGGTTTTCCCAGAAAATTTTCAAAACGTCGAAATATTAAGAAATTTTTTATTAATTTTCGGAGAATTAACATAAAGTGTACAGTAATGTTGAATACGCATGTAAAATCATTTTCGAAAGAGTTTATAAGTTGTTTCTTTGTATATTGATTGATTAATATTAGGGTTTAAAATGACGGGTCACGGGTAATGGTATTAATCAACCAATATACACAACAACAACTCATTAACGTTTGTGAAAATGATAGTACGTGCGTATTTAACAATACTGTATATTTTATATTAATTTTCGTACAAATTAATAAAAATCTTATAATATTTTGACGTTTTAGAAATTTTCCTGAAAACCCATTTTCAATTACCCGGGTAACGGGTAATTGATTATTAAGCCGTATGTGAAGGTATTTCATAAAATAAAAGTGCGCAAATCGATATCTGGAAAAAATTGAGGTTGTCATAAAAATTTCAAATTTTTTAATGATAATAAACCTATATAAAAATACATTTTAAATTTGTCGTTACCCGACCATTTTAAACCCTAATTAATATCATTACACTCGACCCGTAATTTAAAACCCTACCGTGTATAGTCATGTTTTAATAAGAAACTACGTTTGTAATCACTGAAAAACAGGCAATAAATGCCTAAAATCACTAAATTTTTAAAAATAATTTTTGAATGAGTTCATAGTTTGTTTTAAATTTCACTTAATAATTTTTACAATCATCGTGTAATTATATAAATCGTTTGCAAATAAATTAATTGAAACTACAATAGGTTGACTACAAAAATATTTTTATGATCACTTCGTATAAAATCTTTGGTTGCAGGGTAGTTTGATTAGTTGGGTAGCAGATGGAAAGAATGGAGAAAATTAGGGTTGGTGTGGTCAAAAATGGATAAAAGAGAAGCCCGATGGTATCCGAGCAGGCAGTGTGGTCTCGGTAACAGGATAACCGAGTTATTAATTAAATAGCCGATTGTCGAATAAAAAACATAAAAAATCTCACTTTTATCATAAATTATCATTAAAATCTGATTTAAATTGGCGTTTGTCTATATTATTATTAAACAATGTTCTAAAATATTGATACATTTGATATATGTTTTATAGTTGTAGTTACATGGTATTATTTCGTATAATTTTTCAAAATAATGAATTTTTTGAATTAAAATACTCTTGGGACAAATTTCATCAAGCTTATACAATTAAACTATTAACCTACCTGTATAAACAGGCCTATTTTAAATAATTCTAATTCATAATTTATTTGTTTTTTCCGCTTTAAACGCATAATATGATTTATAAAACAGTTATATACCATATAGTACAGTAATATCTACTGCGGAATAGATTCGATACACGCAAACTAGGGTTTAAAATGGTCGGGTAGCGACAAATTTAAAATGTATTTTTATATAAGTTTATTATCATTAAAAATTTTGAAATTTTTATAACAACCTCAATTTTTTCTAAATATTAATTTGCGTACTTTTGTTTGATGAAATACCTCCACTCACAGCTTAATAATCGATTACCCGTTACCCGGGTAATGGAAAATGGTTTTTTCGAAAAAAATTAAAATCGTCGAAATATTATGAAATTTTTTATTAATTTTCATAGAAATTAATAGAAAATATACAGTAATGTGGAATACGCACGTACTATCATTTTCGCAGAAGTTTATGAATTGTTGTTTTGTATATTGGTTGATTAATGCAATTACCCGTGACCCGTCATTTTAAACCCTAACGCAAACAAATTTTGAACAATACAAATTGAATTTTCTGTAAATTTATAAGCATATAACTATTTCCATTCATTAAAAAAATTATCAAAGGAAAAGTGTTGTTAGACCAAAGCATTTATTTCTATAAATCAATATTTTTAGAAAATTCTCATATGTTATTGTCTAGAAATTAAATTACAGTCAATTATAAATAAATATTGGAAAATTCTAAAAGAACGTGTAAAATAATATTTTGAAATTTTTTTGAATTTTTTTGAAAATACAGTAAACTACGAATGTTTAGCCAATTTCAAGACTTAGTCGCTCCATTCTTAGCCCCAATTTTTAGGGGGTTTGATCTAATTTAATGAAAAATATTTTACTGTTTAAGTGCTTCTGGAGCTCTAAAAACGATACAGGATCGTGAAAATACTGAATTTACCCCAAACCAATCGCTTATACATCGTTTTATTAAGTTCTTTAGGTGGACAACATTCTAGTGTTAGTCAAGTTACAACATAATTTTAAAATACCTGAAAATTGTGTTCATCCCCATTTTTTAACCGAACTCTGTGGTTAAAACGTTTCCCCATGGTTTTACTTGTATTTAAAATTCACCATTCGTTTTTTATATATGAAAATATACATTATCAATAGGTTTTATATGATTTTCCTGAATGGCTGATACAACCAAGGGCCCCCCTTGGGGAAACAACATATTGAGATTTTTGTTACCAAAATATATAAAGAGAATTTAGATGTCTTAGTCACTCTAATCTTAGCCAGTCCAAGGTATTTTGGGACAAAAACCGGCTAAACCTTCAAGGTTTACTGTATAGGAAAATTTCCTTCACAGATAATTATTCGTGCAGATCCTTGAAATTATGCCAATATTCGATGTAAAAATATGATTATTTTCCCAAATTATCCATTTAACCCAAATCTTATCTCTTTTTAGCACATACCTTCTATAATCATCGAATATTTTCCATATCATATGATTTATGACTATACCCAGTTTTGACTGTAATAAGAAGAAGTTTTCATTAAAACGTTGCCACTAAAAACAGAATAAGTAATTTATATGCAGAGACCGGGGGAAAAGTTCAATGAACATTTTTAGAAATTTGTTAATATTCATTTATAATCATGGTCTGATGCTTAAATGTCCAAATATGCTTCGTATATGTATATTTAGAATCGAACTTTTCAAATTTGGTACTTTTTGGTACTTTTTGCCATTAAACGGCGAACTTTTTGTTTTTAAATTTTAGATTTTATGAATTCCAAACAAACTTACATAAATTGGCCTAGGGAAATAGATGGTGACTAGGGCTCCCAGACATAATTTTTATATTTTATGTGTATTGCTCTTACAACATGTATTATTAACGCCAAATAACCCCCAAAACGATGAAAATTGAGCTATTTAAAAATAAATTGGAATAATTCATTCTGAAAATGACCTGAAATGACGAAAGAAGTCGGCTATGAATTAATAACGATATCAAATAACTATTAACAATACATACGATGAGTATAATTTTTGATTTTATCGCAAAAAATATTTGGTAGAATTTTACCAAGCTCATAACTCGGATAATTCCATTTATTATTTCAAACTTCTATTGTTTTGGTAGATTCACTTCAAAATCGCCCAAATTTGCCTTATTGCCCTTTATTGTTTTAAATATCGCTACCAAAGGCTCTGAACTGAAAATCGTTCTATAACGTTTTTAAAACATGATAATAATCATGTTTAATTTTGAAAACTAGCTTTTTGGGAGCCCTAATAATGATTTATTTATTAAATTTAATTAAACCATTTTTGTGATCAAAATTTTTAACTTGCAAATATTTA
>JASNJN010000490.1:0-14664 GCA_030180075.1 Mikrocytos mackini | reverse complement strand
GTAATCATTTGTTCACGGGTCTATTTGTGTATTGGGATGGTAGCTATGGTAATGAGTAGGGGTCGGAAAATATGTCTATTGTTTCTAGAATGTAAATATTTTAAAATACCAAAAATTATTTTAGTTTATAGAATTTTATATTTTATTGTTTGCAAATGCTTTCCTGGTCTAATCACAATAGAAATTTAAGAATAACTAAAATATTTTAAGTATTTTAAATATTTAACCATAATATTTTTATCCAATTTAAGACACCCAAAAAACAATACCAATCCGATTAAAATTATTTTCCCAATATTAAACAAATAATATCAATAATKTCCCTATTTACTTAGTAATAGATTATTTCCCTGTTCAAACATCTTTGTAAATATTGCTTGGATTTTTCATAATAACCTTCCAAATCCGATGTTGTTAGTGATCTAACTCCATTTTCAATCGCAGATACTAACTCGGAAACTGTGTTTGTGGTTATTCCCCGGACTACACTCTTTATTTTCGAGAATGTAAATTCCATTGGGTTAAGAAATGGTGAGTAGGGAGGTAAGAATTTTGTTCGTATTGATCTTTCACTTAAATACTCTTGAATGATATTTGCATGGTGTATCCGTGCGTTATCCCATAATATGATATCATTATCGTCGATTCGCTGTTCCATATTTATGAGAAATTGTCTCAGTATGCTTGAATTGATCGCACCAACATGAACTTCGTAGTATACTACCCTTGTTTTGGAAATAACCTGGATCAAGGATAAGTTTCTTCCTGGAGATGCAGGAACAGTTGTAGAAGGGGATGTTCCTTGCACGGATCTCCCGTAGTTGCGGGTTAGATGTAAGTTGAAACCGCTTTCATCGAGATATAATAAGTTGTATTGTTGATTATCCGTCATTGTGTTTAGAATATCCCCTGCAAAACTGAATCTTTTCTCAATTGTACGTTCATTGTTACGCTCTGTTGGACTTATTTGAATTCTCTTACGAGTGATTCTGAAAGCTATTAATGTTCTGTGTATAGTTGTTAAAGAAAACGTGGTGTTAAATTCCTCAAAAAGACAATTTTGCAGTTCGCTCAATGTCAATATGCTGTTTTCTTCTATAGATTTAATCAAAAACTTCTCATGAACTTGTAAAATCTTTTTCTTTGCACCCCGTCTGTTCACAGGGCCAACAACTTGATCCTTATTTTTATAAACTTTTCTTACTGTGCTTTTCTTAACGTTTAAAGTTGTTGCAATTTGATTCCACGAATAGCCCCCATCCCTTAAAATAATAACCCTTTCTCTCTCTTGGTCGGTAACTACATGGTTGCGACGGCGCTCATTGGTCGGAGTGGTGACGATTATATCGGTATCTTCCATATCAGTATCGGATTGTAGGTCGCTCTGGCTGTCAGAATATAATGTCATCAAATAAAATTTAAAATTAAAAAGTTAAAAGTTCATTTTGATATTTTGATTGTTAAGCGTATACAATGATCAGTCTGCATGTTCAGAATAGAATACACATTTTTCTGGTTATATTTCCAGTATGCACTTAAATTTGAAAAGGGGTGTACCCTATTTTGAGAAAGGGTGTACCAGTTTTGAAAAAGGGTGTACTAATTTTGAAAAAGGGTGTACTTATTTTGAAAATGGGTGTAAAATTTTATAAAAACCTCTATAAATTACGCAAAAAACATACAGGAAGAAATGCACTTGATTAGGAATCTTTCTAGAAAAAACTACATTTTCGGATTTGAAGCCGAGCTTCGAAAACTACAGACTCTCTCAAAACGGAACATATCTGATTATCTATTATATTTAAAAGATATGTATGACAGTGCACAATTTATTCTAATAGGAATGGACGATAGTGGGATATCTGATATTAAAGACCACCTTTGTTCGCTTGTAGAAGATGTTATAAACAATATAAGTACCACCAATCGTTCAGATAACTCTACCAAAAACGACACGTCTAGCGCAGTCAACAATGATGAAGTACTAAAAAGATTATTTGAATACATTGATTCAAAAAAAAGAGAATCACTTAAAATTATTAAAAATTATATGAGTGTACATTTTTACAGGAAATGGAAAAAGCTCAAACACCAAAAAATCGATTTTTTTTCAATGGAAAACTTCGATAGGAATCACCAAACTAAAAAACCAATATTTTATTTAACTCTATCATCAGATCGTGTGATTAGGAATATTAATACTGAAGAAGAACACAAAGCGGATCCTAAATCTTATTCTACTAGTTACTTTGGGAAACTTAAAGTAGGTTTTAAACTTCATATGTTTACTGTAGACGGATTGAACTTTTTTATCCCGCAATACCAAAGCCACAATTTAGTCTCGGAATATTATCCTTGTTATTTTACAGGTTATACATATAAAGAAGATCAAGGTACACAAGAAAAGACAACAACGAAGAAAGAAGATTACCATTTGGTATCAAATTCATTTTATTATGATTCGTTATTTCCTTTTTACCCCGTACTAAATGCAGATATAATGCCCGACCCAATTTTAAAATACTATTTTTGGCACAAAGATGATATATTTGGAAGTAAAGTTATCAACTCACAGCCGGTAAAATCGCATTTACTAATTGCAAAGAACACAAAAAAATTTCAACATTTAAACGATAAATTGTGGTATAAAAGAAATATGTTAGATACATCGAAATTTGACAAGAAACTTCCTAGTTTATTAAATTCGAAAACAAGTTGGGTCAGCGATAACGGAGTCTATTTTAAAAGTGGAATTTTGCTATGTGAATTATACAACGGGAGAGTATTTGTTCATGAATCAGAACCTGATTTAGAAGTGGATTCTAAAGAACTTTTTGAAAAAGACATTAGTGGTTATACGATAACTAGGGAAGAATTAAATGAAAAACAAAAAGAATTTATGCATTTATTAACATTCCTAAGGATAGAAGAAAAAAGTGTTGTTCCCAAATCATGTAGAGAAGTTGAGGAAGCAATTGAAAAGAAGAAGCGCAAATATCGGATGATTAAATAAATCACTTCTTAAATACTTAGATACAACACTTAAGTCATTTTGTTTATTAGTTTATTATCAATCCATTTCAAAAGACATTTATTATACATAACAAAAACAACGAGTTAATTTTATAGTTTTTTATATTGCAAATAATTTAAAACATATCCGAAAAATATTTAGCTATAAAATGTACTTGGCTATTTTGAACTAAATAAAATTTATATAGTTTGTTTATAAAATAAAAAATATACTTCATATCACTAACTTTTTAACACTTTATTTACCCTTTCACTCTAACCATTATATAAGCAGTGGTATTTCTTTTTCTTATTATAAATACTTTCTCTTTTCTTCAAATTATGCATTTCCAACTTTATTTCCTTCACCATATTCTTCACAATAACTTTATCAATACACAATATTTCATCAATCATTTCCATTACGTGTCTTTTATAAGTGTAATATTTAGTCGCACTCAAACTCATTCTATGAATGCACGTTAATAAGTCCTTGACTTTATAGACATCATTAGAGTACTTCTTTGTCTTCTTAGCAATTAGTTCCAACATCACAGGGCTGTCTGCAAGTGTCATTCTCAACAACTTACAGCTACTAATAAGTATATTCACACTATTAAACACATTTGCAAAGTCTTTATCCTCACAGTGTTCTATAATGTTTAGAATATGTGTAAATCTGTCATTCAAAGAAAAAGCCAAATAAATTTGTGCACTGTTTACTTGAACTTGAGACCAACAAGCCAAAGCCTTCAAAGAGGCCAACTTCAACAACCTGTTGTCTTCAGATATTTCAAAGTCTCCCAATTTATCCACAAGTATTTCATCTGCTTTTATAATCTTAAGTTTATCGTTGTACTTGTCGTATCCATTAGAAACTAACAAACTAAGTATTAAAAACACTAAGTTTTTATTCGTTTGTGATATTTTATCTTCTCTTAAAATTAGCGCTAATTTTTCATGCAAACCTAATCGGAAGCTTTTTCTTATATGCTCTAAGTTAGTCCTTATTAGAGTTATAATCGACTTTGAAACACTTGTGCTAATTTCATCGTTCAAATCACCGCAATAAAAGGACAGAACTTCCAAAATAATGTTTTCTGAATTAATTGTAATTCCTGTTTTTTGCGTGACTATTTTCTCTAAAACGTGGAACAATTTATTTGTCTCTTTATTGCTTCTGTAAAAGTGTAATAAAGTAAGAATTCTGCAGTAAGCTTCAATTAAACTCTCTTTGTAGAAAATGTCTGTGTTGTAGTCTAAACGTAAATCAAAAGTTCCTATTAAAAGTTTTAAACAACTATCCAAATTCTTGTTTTGTATTACAATATTTTTATTTGTGTCATTTGTACTATTTGTAATGTCATTAGAGCTTTGTTGTTTAATTTCGTTTATTATTAAGGACTTCAAATTTAACAAAATATTCCGTACTAAGTTATTGTTTAGTAAATCCTCAATAAGTTCAATGGGAGGGTTGTTTATCTCTGAAAGAATATCGTGCAAAGTACACGTTGTGTTTTCTAAAAGAACTAAATTATAATCTTTATAATCATTGTTATTGTCATTCTCAATAAAAGAGCCACTTCCTTTAAGTGTTGAAGATTCCAATACTAGAAGTAGTTCGTTTAACATTTGTCCACCTCCTGTAAATAAAAAGTTCCAATTTATATGTTTATTGTCTTTATTATTGCTTTTACTTTTGTTAAAAGAACTACCACTATGCTTTTTGTGTTTGTTTTTATTTTTTCCTGTATGACAACAAAATATAATAATGTTCGCGGCTATCATTTGTACGTTAGAATGTATAAACACATGAATTACTCTTTCGAGAGCGCTTATTAAGTTGTTGCAGTAAACTCTATACACTAAATGTCTATCATTTTTGAACATAATAAAAGTAAGCTTAAAGCACTTTCAACGCAGCTTTATGAGTTCTCTTTTAGAATAAGTTCCAATATTTTAGTAACTTGTCTTTTCTGAATAACTCAGTTTGTAAAGCTATTCCATGATTTGATTTTAAAACGTAGTTTAAATTATTCATTGCATCTATGTTGCTCTGTTATCCTTTGCTAAGCCAAATTGATCTATGAGTTCTACGGGGTCCATATTGTCCAACATCACTTTTCTTTACGAATTTTTTGTTCGATAGTTTTGACGCTGTTTATTACTCTGTAGTCGTCTAGCTTGAATTTGAATTGATTTGTAAGTTGCGCGATAGAAATTTACCTGTTTTTGTCTTTTGTTGGTGATCTAACTTTAGAAGGTTTAGGTTTAAGTTTGATTGTGTCTGTTTCGGAAGAGCTTTTATTTGGATCGATTTCAACACTGTCAGAAGTTTCCAAAATATCGTTCATTTGTCCTCTTTGTAGTTCCTCTAGGTTAACTGGTTCATCGCTTACCTTTTTAATCCAATTGTGTTTGAGAAGTGCTTTTGCATCTGCACGTTGAGTAGGGTCTTTCTTAAAACACTATGTTAAGAAGTCCTTGAGATCTGCAGAAATCCCTGTTGGAAAAGACGGGCGATCTTTAGTAACTATTTTGTACATTGCCGGTATAGGTCCTAGCTCGTAGAAAGGTGCTTTGTAGTAATTAGTTTGAGGGCCGTACATGCCAAACTCCAGATGTCACACTTGTCTGTAGGCTGACTGGACATTTCAACTATCCCAGGGGCCATCCAGTAGGGTGTGCCAACGACAGAAATGGTCCGGTTCGCGCACTCTTAGATTGTAATAACTCCAAAGTCTGCGAGCTTGACGATGTTTTCCTCGTCTAGTAAAATATTGGTTGATTTTGTGTTTCTGTGAATCACTCCTTTGTCGTGTAAGTACTTGAAACCGAGTAACACCTGTTTAATGAAACAAGAAGCGATGTCCTCGGGTATGCCACAACCACTTCGGACTAACTTGCGTAAAGGACCGTTTGTTTGATTCACTCTAACACGACTTAAAGAAAATTTCCTTCTACAACAGTCTCAATGTACTTCACGATATTGGGGTGAGATAGATTTTCCATTAATGATATGTCTTTTTGTAGGGAAAGGTCTACGTCTTCGGCTGTGAAGTGCTTGAGTGCGTAGAGATGTTTAATTTTCTTTGGATACGTTTTGTCGAACGGAGAAAGCTTGCACGGGGATTCCAAAAGTTTTTGAACACCTTAAAAACAGATAAATCGTGATACAAATATTTTCGTTTTTAAAAATTTAAATTCTTTAAAAAAAACAAATATGTCTGAAAATCGAAATACCCAGGGCGACGAACCCCAGGACGATAAGAGATCGGATCTACGCAGGTTTATAGACGATAAAACGGAAGTTGGACGGATCGGCTACGAAGATGACACAGATTTGAATGATTATAACATTTCAAACCAACAAGAGAAATCGAAAGGGAAAAAGTTCAAATTTGAAGAAATAATGGACGAGGACAAAGATTGGATAATACAAAACATCGTTTATATACGTGGTATTTTGGACTATATGAAGAACAAAGAAACAAAACACAGTATAAGAATAAGTTCACCATCTGGGAGTGGGAAGACCTTTCTTTTTGATTTACTTAAGCAGCTTTCATTGCCAACGTTTGAGAGAATATGTGAAATGTTAGGATTGCAACAAGAAGATAAGAACGCCATCTATGCGCTTTACAGAGATGTGATAGTTATCCCTTTGAACTTCAATATAGTCTCTACAAAAGCTGGGAATAAAGACACACCAGTCGAGATTGAACTTTTACCCAAAATAATAAAGTTATTCATTAGTGAGCTAACGAAACAACTATGTCTCGACGACACTCAAACAAAAGAACTGGAAGCAATAACAAACAGGCTTAAATTGCCATCCGGTTCTAATTATACATCTGAACAAATAGAAAAAATCCACAACGATCTATTGGATTATATATACGAAGAAATGTCGAAAGGAAACATCTATAAACGCACGCTACCGGAATATCTTGATGCTGTTGAAAATTTCAAAGAAGCTGGGGAAGACGAAATTGATGGTGTTGTTCCAACCAATAAAATTGAGATGTTAATCGAATGGGCGAAAACATGTTTGAGTGCAAATAAAGACGGAACCCCAGAAAGCAATAAACCGATTAATTATTACGGCAAACGGGAAAAGGTTACGAAATTAATCATTGTGATAGATGAAGTAAATATCAGAAATATCAGAGAAAGGCTCACTAAGTTGTTAAAAGATTCAGAACAACATGTTAATTTTTATGTTAAACAAGTTGAAAGACTATTGAAGGAAGATAGGAACGACCTACACCGAGATAAGGTACAGGTTATTTTCGGTTCTATTTTACCTGTTTCTAAAATAACTACAAACGCAAGACCTGCCCTAATGATACCCGATTTCCGGTGTATTCTTAAACATATATATGACGAGATGCCTATACCACCTTCTTTTGGGGAGATTAAAGAAGAGTGGTTTGGCCATTTAATCCAAAGAAGCCGTATTAAAAACAAACCGAATAACTTAACGATGTTATTGGACAAAGCCAGGACGGAACCAAACGCTATTACAAGTTTCTTACATTCGGATATGAAGACGGCTACAAAAGATCAAATTTTAATATTCTGGGAGGAATATTTTCCTGAAGAATGCTACAAAAAACTTCCAAATGATAACAACACTTACATGTTCGTTGCCGATCAGACAATAAAGCTTAGTTTAGACGAACAATTATTATGCAAGCTCTTCCTTTTCTTCCTAATGTTATTTAAAGAGCCCATTTATATTCTGAAAAGCACAAAGGAATATGCGATGTACTTGTCACGGAAATTCCCAAAGAACAGACGCAATCATATACCAAATTGTTATAAGATTAACATTGGTCGATTCATGTGTTTTCTTATGAACGACACTCCTGAGGGCAGTATTTCATTCGAAATCGTGGAGGTATATACAACAGAAGACTGCATGGAAACATTCTGGAGGGATGTTTATTACTATGTTTATTATAATAAACCTGGAAAGTACTTTGTTGAAGTAAACGAAAATCAAATAAAAATGCTATATGGAGAACCACATGTACAAGGTAGCGAAGGAAAAATGAACATTTTATATAGATTATTCCATATGGAGTACTTGGATTTAGTCGCAGAGGAAGTTGAGGTAGAAAAACATATAACAGAGATTCAAGATAATAACAAAGAAAATGATGATGCTAACCAATCTACTACTAAAACTAATGTCGTTTCAAACCAAACGCTGAAAAGAACAAAAATAGTCAAAGAGAAAGTATTGAAATTTTATCTTGATTGGACAAATTACTACAAAAAATGTCGTTTTGAAGATAAATGCAGGGAGATACAAACAAACTTGACCTACGAAAACAAATTAACTCAGAAGGAAATGGCGGCTATAAAATTAAAAACATTTAATAAAGAATTTTGGGTATCAGTTATGAAACATGCGAAGAGGGAAATAGAAACACAAGGCAGAATACTCTTTACAGAACCATTCAGAGAATTACAGTTTAAAAATGCTTTAATGAACGGCATATTGGAAGAGGCGATACAAAAGGAATTGAGAATAATTTGCCCGGATATCAACATACTTGAAAAGAACCCAAATTTTTTATGGATGAAACCGGAAGTACCATTTTGGAAGTCAACCACTATAAAAGGTGACGGGTATGCACAGATTGACATTCTTGTAAGGTTTAGATTTGAGAACATACCAGGAGAACAATTCCATGCATTACTCGAGTTAAAGATAAATTATACCAAAATGAACGATTTAAAAGTTTTCACAGGAGATAAAGATTACAGAAATATAGAATACTTTTTAAATCAGAACGAGAAAAGAGTATATATTGCTGCAACAGCAAACAAGAATGTCCCGGAAAAAGTAAAACAAAAGAAAAATTTAAAAACATACGATGATACAAAGAGAACAATTTACAGCATGGAAGGTTGTGTAGGTGATAGTTTAAACACTATCAAAGAAGTGACGACATTTTGATAAATAAATAAGTCACGTGTTCACAAAAAAATTCAAAACGTTAACTTTATATTTATATTTAGTTATTCAATGAAATATTGTTTACTTCAACTAACAATTATAAAATACGCTGAGTGTAAAGATACAATAAAGTGAGGATTCTGCAGTACGCTTTAATTAAACTCTCTTTGTAGAAAATGTCTGTGTTGTAGTCTAAACGTAAATCAAAAGTCCCTATTAAAAGTTTTAAACAGCTATCCAAATTCTTGTTTTGTATTACAATATTTTTATTTGTTTCGTTCGTACTGTTTGTAATGTTGTTTAATTTCGTTTATTATTAAGGACTTCAAATTTAACAAAATATTCCGTACTAAGTTATTGTTTAGTAAATCCTCAATAAGTTCAATGGGAGGGTTGTTTATCTCTGAAAGAATATCGTGCAAAGTACACGTTGTGTTTTCTAAAAGAACTAAATTATAATCTTTATAATCATTGTTATTGTCATTCTCAATAAAAGAGCCACTTCCTTTAAGTGTTGAAGATTCCAATACTAGAAGTAGTTCGTTTAACATTTGTCCACCTCCTGTAAATAAAAAGTTCCAATTTATATGTTTATTGTCTTTATTATTGCTTTTACTTTTGTTAAAAGAACTACCACTATGCTTTTTGTGTTTGTTTTTATTTTTTCCTGTATGACAACAAAATATAATAATGTTCGCGGCTATCATTTGTACGTTAGAATGTATAAACACATGAATTACTCTTTCGAGAGCGCTTATTAAGTTGTTGCAGTAAACTCTATACACTAAATGTCTATCATTTTTGAACATAATAAAAGTAAGCTTAAAGCACTTTCAACGCAGCTTTATGAGTTCTCTTTTAGAATAAGTTCCAATATTTTAGTAACTTGTCTTTTCTGAATAATTCAGTTTGTAAAGCTATTCCATGATTTGATTTTAAAACGTAGTTTAAATTATTCATTGCATCTATGTTGCTCTGTTATCCTTTGCTAAGCCAAATTGATCTATGAGTTCTACGGGGTCCATATTGTCCAACATCACTTTTCTTTACGAATTTTTTGTTCGATAGTTTTGACGCTGTTTATTACTCTGTAGTCGTCTAGCTTGAATTTGAATTGATTTGTAAGTTGCGCGATAGAAATTTACCTGTTTTTGTCTTTTGTTGGTGATCTAACTTTAGAAGGTTTAGGTTTAAGTTTGATTGTGTCTGTTTCGGAAGAGCTTTTATTTGGATCGATTTCAACACTGTCAGAAGTTTCCAAAATATCGTTCATTTGTCCTCTTTGTAGTTCCTCTAGGTTAACTGGTTCATCGCTTACCTTTTTAATCCAATTGCGTTTTAAAAGTGCTTTTGCTTTAGCACGTTGGATAGAGTGTTTTTGAAAACATAGTGTTAAGAAGTCCTTTGAGATCTTACATAAATCCCTCTTGGAAAAGGTGGGCGGTCTGTAGTAACTATTTTGTACATTGCAGGCATGGCCCCCAATTCGTAAAAGGGTGGCTTAGTAATTGTCGGGGTGATAAGGCACCCAACCATATTTAATATAATGGTTATACATTGAAAGACGCTCTCTGTTCGGAGTCCTAAACTTTTTCGTAAACATTTAAAATTTATAAAATCTTAAAAATATATTTATTTAAATCCAAATTGTTTCCTTGAATTCAAACTCGCTGAACGGTACGTAAAACTCCTTCTTTGGGAGAAAGCCACCGCAGCCATGTCTTTTAATCTATTAACATAAACTTCGTTGGAATGTTCTTATTCCGATAGTAATAATTAACTCGAGAACAGTACAGGCCAAACTCCATATGTCACACTTGTCTGTGGCTGACTGGACACTTCTACTATCTTGGGGCCATCCAGTATGGCATGCCAACGACAGAAATGGTCCGGTTCGCGCACTCTTAGATTGTAATAACTCCAAAGTCTGCGAGCTTGACGATGTTTTCCTCGTCTAGTAAAATATTGGTTGATTTTGTGTTTCTGTGAATCACTCCTTTGTCGTGTAAGTACTTGAAACCGAGTAACACCTGTTTAATGAAACAAGAAGCGATGTTCTCGGGTATGCCGCAACCACTTCGAACTGACATGCACAATGGACTGTTTGAAGCGTATCTAGTACTGATGTAGATAGGATCTAATCGGGCTTTTGGTTCTCTACCAAAAAGGGCCTAACTAATTATTGGATGACGACATCCAACTTTCGGAAATTAGATTTAAATAAATATAAAAATAATAATATCATAGAAATCAGTCTTATATAAAATGTATCACAATAATTATAAAGGTTATAATAAACGTACAACAAACAACAATGAACCGAGATACGAACGTGGTTCAGGTAACAAGGGTTATTCGAATAGACATCGCATAACATCGCGATCTATTTATGTGAACACAATTCTTCACAGAATACCACTTGTAGCCTATGTCAGTACTATGTAAGAATATTTCCTTCTACAACAGTCTCAATGTACTTTATAATGTTGGGGTGAGATAGATTTTCCATTAATGATACTTCTTTTTGTATGGAAAGGTCTACATCTTCGGCTGTGAAGTGCTTGAGTGCGTAAAGATGTTTAGTTTTCTTCGTATAATTTTTGTATACGGCGGTTGACATGATTCTGTCTTTTTCGTTAAGGATTTGCTTTTCAGAGCCTGCCTCTTGAGCATATTCATTTACAGAAAAAAGAAACTCCCAAAAAAATGTGTTACGTATTTTGACACAACAATTATATTTATTATATAGGCCTTATTTAGTGTTTAAAACACGATTGCGATGTTTTCCATGTGTTTATGAGCACAATACCAGGTTTTGTAAAATTTCATTTTTCGAAGGGGGACCCTTGCGACCCCCTTCGAAAAATGAAATTTTACGATTTTTGACTCAAATTTCGCGAAAACAACCCCACATCGTCTGAAACACACACAGCAGGTCGGTAATGGTCCAAAAGACCGCAAAAAGACATTTAGAATGTTTAATAATTTACAGATTTTTCAAAAATTGTTGTGTGAAAATACGTTTCACCAAAAAAATTAAAAATTGAAATGGAACAAACTCAGTCCACAAGTCAAGTTCCCGGCCCACAAAGCCATATTACGGATATAATAAATGATTTAAACACACGGCCCGCATGGAACGCCTGGAATTATCACAAGCACAGAAACAAATTCATTATAATTTCTTATTTCTTGACCTTTTCATCTTTTATCTGGGCCGTTATCAATAGCTACTACCTCTCATTATTCTTCCACACAAAGTACTCCTTTCTCCTTATATTGGGTTTCCTACCTTTCTTACCATTCTCGGTTTTCTTTTTCTACCTTCCATTTTTCATTCACAGGGTTTTACGCAGTAAAACACTTCTAGTTTTACTTATTACGTTTGACACTGCAATAGCTATACTAGCGGTGGTTTTAAAAGACTACGTGTTCATAATTACAGAGTTTTACCACATTTATATGATTATTACAATCATCAACGTGTTCAGCATTTACACGCTTTCCAAACAACCAATAAGAGTGTTACTTTACACAGTGTCTGCAGACATTCTCTATTCGGTAAAGTTGTTGCTATTCAAGACTCTCTTCAAACAAGTTTGTACCAACTCATTCAGTAGCTATTACAATTTTGCAGCTTTCTTAATTCATACACTGAATTTCATAAACCAAATAAACAGACATCATGAAATATACTTAATTGTTTCTATGGTGATTGGCATGGTGTTGTTTATCACCAGCTTTACACTAAACATGATTACAAGGAGAGATGAATTTACAATATTTGGCTATTTGTTGTGCATCAACAACACGAAAAGAAAACTGCGTATTGGAAACAATTATAGTGAACTAAATGATGATTATAGTGAAGTATCTGATCATAACAATGTGTTAAGTAATGGATTGAACTATTTAGACATTAAACAAAGCCTGGCAGATTTAAAAGAAAAGGAAATAAAAGAGAAATATTTTATACAACCGATGAAACCGTCTAAATTTACATATGGCCCTACCCCAATGTCTGGCCCTTCAGCTGATACTCAACAGATAGTTTCGCGTGAAATGATCGAAGCATTTAGAAATAGTTCTCCAGGATTACCTTTACAAGTATTCAAAACAGAAGGAAGTTTTGTTTATAGTCAACTTGATAATACCGACATTCAACAAGCTACGAACAAATTTGTTACACTTAGTTTCAATAACGGATTTATTGTCCTTATAAAGGAAACATATGCAGATACATACAATTTGATGACGAGCATCATTACTCGCTTAAACATACTATTCATAACCGGACTTAGCATAATTCTATACTTCACTAAACACCCATTCTACGATACAGGTACAGTAGCAATGTGCACTTATATTTTGTTTATATTTTTGGGTGCTTCTATGCGTCTCATTGGAACGACAAACGATATAATATTAGGGTATTCCAATGCCATGCTTTATTTGCTAATAGGAGGACGCATTGAGTTGAGAAATGAACTGAAGTATGAAAGGAAATTGAAAATAATGCTGGATGAAGTATGCGAAAGAGATAAAATTATTTAAATAAATTGTAAAATGGTTACTAATGGAAATAAGTGAGTTTAATGTGTTTTTTTATTACGGTAACAAAATTTTCGGATGATTATTAATTACGTATATATTTAGCATTTGTGGGTTTATTCTTTATGCCAAAAGGTTAAATAAATAAGTAAGATTATTTTTTACAGACTTTCTGTCCAATTATTAAATGTAATGATCATCAGTAATAGGCCGCTTAATTTATAAAAGACGTTAACGTTTTATTTACATATTTTAATCAATCTTCAGTAATCGATTCCAAAATAGATTACTATTTCATGTTTTGTCATTTATAGACGTTTGCAAAACTATTCGTACGATATTGCAAAACTGTTCGTACGATATTGCAAAATTATTCGTACGAAAAATCGAAGAAATTTTATTGTGAATAAATTTTTTTATGTTATTTTTATTTTTAAAAAAATAGTTGCGAGTGGTGTTTTAAAGTTTATTGATAAAAATATGGGCATACTTTTCGAAGATAGACATGTAGTATTATTAGTTTCATATTCTGTAGGATTTTATATACAATATTTATTTTCAAATTTTAGTATATAAGGGGAATATTATATATTTTAATTAAAAATGGTCAATCCAACCGAAAATATAAAACCGCCAACGAGGCAAAGTAACCAGCATGTGGCTAGTGATTCCGATAGCGTTACCGTAAACTCACCCGTGGCATCGGAACCTGCCACAGGGCCAACACCCAATGCTCGACAACATCGGACTTATCGCAAGGTTCGGCCCCGCGAGCACGAACAAATGCTCGAATTGCGTAACGCGGGAGAGTCTTATGGCCAGATAGCCAGACGCCTGAGGAAATCTAAGAGTACCGTTGCAAGCGCCATAACTCGCAGTAGCCCAAGTGGCTTTAACGCGCAAGAAAGTATAGCACCGCAAACCAACACAGCTGCTCTTGGAACCGAAGGGGATGGTATATCGAGGCCGACAACAGGCATCGCGCAGGAGATCCTGCAGATACCTGGTAGGAGAACTGTGATCACGGCTGAAATTGGAAGGGAAATAGTGCGCTTGGTGGAAGAGGAGAATACAATGATATTGACCGAGAGCAGGAGCCACATACTCGCCCGGTTCGAGAAAAGTATACA
>JASNJN010000487.1:0-15738 GCA_030180075.1 Mikrocytos mackini | reverse complement strand
TMAAAAAAATTTGAAATTTTTGAAAAAGTGTACTTTTTGGTCGACCTAAAAACCACAAAATTTATTTTCAATTTATTTTGAAAAAATTATCAAAATGTTAAAATGAGCTATATTTTAACATATTTCTTTCGGTAAAAATTTTTTTCAATATGAGGCCTATAATCGTGACCCCATTTTTGGAGATTTATGTAGCATATTTTTTATTTTTCCATTTTACGATAAATAAAAATTCAGAAAATAATTCTGAGATATGGAATCGCGAGATCTCTTAAAAACACATAATTTATAAAAAAAATTTTCAATTTGTTTTTGAAATATTGTATATATTTTGAGTCAAACATTTTCTAAAAAATTCGTGTATACACCCTTAGAAAAAAATTTTTTTCGACAAAAAAACGTGAATAAGCGTTTTCGATCATAAAAATTTTTTTTTCAAAATTTTTTTATTAGAAAATTTACCCTTGAAGTTTAGCTTTAAAATTTATTTTTTAAAAAATTAGTCAAAAAAAGTGACAAAAAATTGACTAATTAGTCAATTTCGAAAAAAAATTGACAGTTTGTACCTAAAACGTGACACATTAGTCACCATTTCTAAAAAAAACTGCCAAACACCAAAAACTGTCAATTGACTAAACGGTGCAATTAGTCAATCGCTGTGTTAGTCAAAACAAAATATTAGTCGGTTGACGAATTAGTCAATTAGTCATTCAAAAAGTCCCATCTATGGTTTAAAGCAGAGTTGAGAATTTTGCCTAAATCCAGAACCCGACCCGCCTTCGGGTCGGGCGGGTCGGATAGGAAATTTGTAAGAATTTTTCTACTAAAAAATTAATTCCCCCAAATTTATGATATTCAAAAATAACGAATCAAAACTCAAACATTATTTGTTTTAACTTGTTTTCATCATAGAATCTAATATCAGAGTAAATTAACTATTTGAAAAATAAAATTACGCAAATATCTAGCGTAAATTAGTAAAATTAGGCATATTTTTAAAAGTGCATCCATGTGAGAGTTTTTAGCGTTTTTTTGACCTTCTTCCGCCCGAACCCGACCCGTTCGGGTCGGGTTCGGGCGGTCGGGTCGGAAATTCTCAACTCTGGTTTAAACTGTCATAAAACGACGAATAACCCAAATTGTTATTATTATTTGCTGAGATAGTATAAGGGGATTGGAATATATGATCTTCTATATCTGATTGTGAACTCTGGGATAGTGAGGAACTGGAAAGATATTCAGAAAGTTCTTCTTCGTTCGATTGGGAGATTGAGTCTATTGAATTTTGTTCCATATTTTAAAATTTTGCAGAATTAAAATTATAGATTACACTCACAATATGCGATTATATAATTATATATCAATCAAAACTATTCATATTCTTTATAAATTATAAATAATATATTTACTTTTTATGTACACAAATTCAAAATCCCAATTACTGTTCATTTACCCATTTAATGATAGTGATGAGCCCTGGGTTAAGATTCCATATTAAAATCACTCTAGCTAGATTAAATTATCGACTATATTTCGCATTTGATACCTCAGATACCATCATATTCCATAGTTTATCATTTTATTCCAATCAAAGCACGCGCAAATAACTCCTATACCTTTTTCATACTTCAATACATTTCCCTTTAAAGATTATCAAGTTTACAAGCAAATGCGCAGTTGAACTTGAAGCCTGAATAAAGTTCCTCTTATATTTCCCGGTATATTGTTACATTTACAATATACAGTAAACTACGAAGGTTTAGCCAATTTCAAGACTTAGTCGCTCCATTCTTAGCCGGTTTTTAGGGGGTTTGGTCCAATTTAATTAAAAATATTTTACTGTTTAAGTGCTTCTGGGACTCTGAAAATGATACAGGATCGTGAAAATATTGAATTTACCCCAAATCAATCGTCAATACATTGTTTTGTTAAGTTCTTTAGGTGGGCAACATTCTAGTGTTAGTCAAATTACAATATAATTTTGAAATACCTGAAAATTGTGTTTATCCCCATTTTTTAACCGAACTATGTGGTTAAAACGTTCCCCCATAATTTTACTTGTATTTAAAATTCACTATTCGTTTTTTATAGACGAAATCAGTGTTGTCTTAATTAAAAATATTTTAATATTTATACACACAAAATTTTAATAATATTAAACCATTGATTAATTTATCTTGAGTTCACATCTATTTATTTATTGAGATTTGATTTTTGAAATAGCAAATCAGAATATTTAGAACCTATATAAGTTTTATTTAAAAGATATATCAACATTTTATATTCTGGTTAATGATATATTTTTCATTTTCTAAACTAACGTTATATTAGTAACTTATAGCTGTATCTTCATTGGTTGACAATACCAACTTACAGTTTTTTTTATTATTAAACTTTGCTATTATTTTATAAAAATTCTTATAAGAAAACATAAACGCAAGATATAAATTATAAAATATATAAATTACACATTTAATTTGTAAAACCAGAGTAAGATCTGTTTTTAAAAATTTAACATTCTATTAATTTATTATGAAGTAAAACGGTTGAGGTTGTATTTTATATATGTGATATTGAGATTGTTTGCAGTTTTACGTTTTAAAAATATTAAATTTTAGTTTAAAACACATGGAGAAATTGACACTTAAACAGATAGCTTCAGAGTTTTTCTTAGAAACAGCGGACCGGTACATGTGTTTATTGTGCTATCGTTGCCCCGCTGTATATTCGAACAACCTCATAAATCTCAAAACACATCTGATGTACAACCACGAAAAGACACTTTTAGAGTATTGCATCGAAAACAACTATATTCAGCCAGATTTTAGAGTATCTAAGAAGAAAACAAAAATAGTCAAGAAAGAAAAAAATATTTTTTGATGGCTGTATGTAAAAGTACAGTCCCATTTTCGATTATGGACGATACTTTTTTCTTAAAACGGAATCAAGCTTTTTTCAACAAGTTAGAAATTCCTTCTAGGACTTCTCTTTATGCAATATTGAATTCAAAATATGAAGAGCTGAAAATAAGAGTAGTTGACATGCTTTCGGCTCAAGCATTTTATGCATTTTCTTTGGATGTATGGAGCAACGGTATGACTTCGCAAACAAAATAGGAATACATATTTTAAAAATAGCTTTAAAATTTTTAGTAAACTTATTAATATTACATGTTTATGTTTTAATATCTCATGGTCTTTGTTTTATTGGAATGTGATAAGTATTGTGAATAATATAATTTTTTTTAAGTTTAATATCTAAAATTTAAATTTCAAAAATATGCACATTACTTCCAGAAGCAACTAGACATCTAAAACTGTATTTATAAGCGTATATGCAATGTGCAGTTGTTTAACAGTTATACAATTACATTTACCAGAAATAAAACACAGATTGTATATCTTTTCAACTTAGCCAATTAATAAGGGATCATGGATATAAGTTTGTTGGAAAGAAGAAACACAAGTACTAACGTGGAAGAATAATCAAGATCAGATGACAACTTGTTCTTGTCCGAGCTTTATTCTTATTTTCGTATCAATTCACTCCTAACAAAGTCTACTGCGTTAAAATGAAGGACTTTATCTTAAGGACTACATACAACAATACCCATTATTGTCATGAAGATCTAACAAGCATATTTGAACGAATTCAACCCGTTACTTGTTGAATTTCTGCAAATCAGAGCTTGAAGTTATATCTTACATAAAGGAATTTATAAGCAGCCGACAAGATATAATGCTACAAATTTTAGGATTAAGGAAATGTACTACAATATAATTCACCATCAAATGAACTGAAATGAAAATGTTATGTATGCATTTAATCAGGTTTAAAATAATGGGAAGATGTCTCTGGATTAATTAATCTAGAAGTATGTGTTATTAAAAAATAAGGCAGTAATTTGCTGATAACTATATTTCAATATCATAATCTGTTTTTATATAATAATGTGTCTTAATGAATTAACATAATGTGATTGTGATTTTACAAAACAATATTTAATTTTGAATCAAGTAAAGTTAGGATTATATAGCAATAAACTTAGTTTTTGTTATATTGGAGGGAAATTGAACAATGTTTAAAATAGTTGTCTAAAAACATTATTTAAATAACATATATTAAATCCTTCAAATCCAAAGATTTATCTGAATACTCATTAAAGATGACATAATTTAAACTTACTCTATCCTAATGAATTTTTATCAGAACCAATATTTTCCTCATATAATATTTGATTCAAATTTAATCTATTTTATTGGTGTGGTGGCAAATACACTTTATTGATGATTCATCCGTGTTCTTATTATATCCCCCTTATTAATTAAGAAGTACTATTTTCCAAATACTATACACACTTGTTAAGTTGAAAACCACCAATTTAACCGTCCACAACAATCATATTTCTTTGCATAATTGGTGTATGGGTTACAAATGACTGATTAAAGTTTGTCTGATTCGAGTCTCATCAATTATCACGCCTTTGTGATATTTAAAACAACTGAAACTATAAACGTAACAATAGTTTGCGTTAAGTAGTGTGGTCTTCTTACCGTTGTAAAATTATTTTCATTTAGATGTCCTTTTCAATCCCACCCACAATACATTTGGGAACAAAGATATGATTAAACTTTATGAATAGTAAGGAAAACTTAGGAGTTCGTGCAGTTGGAAATTGATTGTATAACTCCATTGGATAACTACCAGCGCGAGTAGATGATCAGTCTGTGATTCCAAAATTAAAATTTTATTATGAAAAACAAAAGTACTAGTAAACTTTCGCCACCCTTAGGATACAAAAGATATGATGTTAGGAATTTAATATATACTTCCTATAAGGTTAACCAATGCTTTCCTGGGACTTGCCAATACTTACTTCTCATATTATTACATGGACTATTCTGATGACTATATAAACAAGGTTGACTCAAAAGCTTATATTCTCGTAGGCAGTTACAAGTGTTGTAAAACTACTCAGACTTTTATCATCTTCCATACAATAACGCAAGATTAAAACTAGTATCATAGTTATACAAAGTACAACTATTTAACGGGTGCCCAACTTTGAACGCATGGGGTATCTCACAAATAAGTATTCTAAGATAGTCAACCTAAAGACTTTTACATTTTACCGGTTTCTGTTACAGTTTCTATTGTTATATTTAGCGGGGTCAACATTGTCGAATTAAAATAGGCCCCTCTTCGGTATAAAAAGATCGATTCATTATACAGTCGAGTATCGTATAATAAACGATCCTATAATAAAAGTATAGGGTAATAAACTTTTAAAGGCCGGTTTTCCTACCATTTTTCAAAATAGTTTATTATAATATCAAACCCTAAAATTGGGGCCAAAAAATTCATATTTTTAGTTTCTACATTCTAATAACTTTATAGGTATATCATTGAACAAAAATAATTTTCCGTTGGTTTTTTATTCTAAATTACTTTAAAATTGACTTAAATGGAAAACAAGAGAATAATACGCGCCAATAAACGAATTTAATGTCGGAAAGTATCGTATAATAAACTGTCATTTTGGAAACGCATTTGAGTTTATTATATGATACTCGACTGTAGAGTGACATCATCAAAGAAAACTTCAAAATTGACATCAAAAGGATAAGTATTTACATAAAGCTAATGGTATTTGTATACTAACCACAATTTCCATATACAGGGATAGGTGAAATGCAAAACTATAATTCCAAAGAGCTTCGAACAATGTAAAGCAAATAGATAGACTTACAAATTATACTAGCGAGATGATTAGATGCTATGGTGATTGAGATTAGACCTTGGTTAAAACAAATGCTTGTACATCATTTTGACTAGATGTTAAGATCAAAATTTGTTTTGGTAATTGTTGGGTTGGATTTATCATATACTTTTCAATTTGTTTATTAACAAATAACTATACAAATGGCTGTGTAACCAACTGAAAAAACAAGTAAAATTAAGAAAAATAATCATTAACTGAGCGGGGTCATCATTCTAGTTTAGAATATTTATTTATAAATATGGGGCAGTTATTATATTAAAAGACATACATTATTACTCTATGAAATATAAATTAGTTCAGAATATATAAAACGATATATGATAAGCCATTATCTTGATGATATAAATAACTATTTATTTCTTACTATAATAAGCTCGCTGTGTTTTTGTTTTTTAAGCATATCAATATCAATGTCTAAAACAGTATTAGAATCATTCTTGCTTTCATTTGTCTTTATAAAAGCTTGTAAAAGAATCATCTCTTCACCAATTCTTTTTAATGTTGTCTTGTCCTCTACTACCTTCACATACCTTTTAACATCCTCCATGCTCTCAAATATTTCTTCGCGTAACTTGATCAAACATTTATCTTCTTGTTTCTGATTACCAATAACAAGTTCGTTAGTTATTGCAGGGGTTGTATATGGGGAATGGGCAGATTCCATGAATGCTTTATCCTTTGACGCTACACCACTTTCACTACATCTTTCAAGTACATTAGAAACTCCAACAGGTTCGTCTTCATAGTATGTATTATATCCAGAAGAAATATCGATATAATCATGGCTTTCGTTTAATTCTTGAATACCGGGGTCATAAAGACTTAAATCTTTGTTTTCAAGGTTTCTCTTCTTCCCAGCAGTCATAAACAGACTGTGTGCAACATGGATATGTTTGCACAATTCCTTACGTGATTCATATGACAAACATGTGCATTGGTGTCTGTACATACAAATCCCACATTCATTACAGAGAACTTTGCAGTTTATGGTACAGTCTCTACATGTACCTTTAATTATGGTGTATTGCTTATATTTGACTGACTTTTTGCAATCACTCAGTTTGAACTTCTCAAATTTTAAATGTTTGGATGCATTATGTCTTCTTTGAGCAACTACTGCTCTGTATCCCAAATGTTGTTGCTGTTTAGAGGCTTTTTGGCGCAAGGAAACAATATGTTTGTGATTCTCATATATAATGAGTGCGTTGAATAGAAAATCTAATCTGTGTTTTGATTTGGAAAATAAGTAATTTCTTTTAAATTCTCCAAAATACGCTTCTACGAACATATTTGTGTTCACAAAACATTCTAAGCGCGTATGAAGACTCCACCGTTTATATGTAGACGAGTAATATTTCTTAAAATAACTTCCGAAATCTTCACTAATTCGATCACATAAGTTTTCAAATCGTTTCAGTTTTCTTTTAAAAGCTGCTTCGTCATTTATTTTAGTAAGTTTTTCGAACATTGTTTGAATTTTATTTCTATCCTCTTCGCATTTTATTTTACTATTTAATTGACGTCTTACAGCTTTTTTCAAATGCCAACAACAGTAATACCATTGTGGCTTCTGAGTAAAGACATTATTCCAAGAATTCAGAAATATGGGCGACATATCGGACATAAAAAAGCGAGCATTTATGTCAATTTTAGTCGATTCTTTAAATTGTCGCAAAACATTTGTACAGGTTTCTTCGCTTTCTTTGTCGCTAATAATATAAAGAATCTGGGCGAATGAAATATTCCTTATGAGTCTTCCAAAAATGATCAATTTGAAACCATATAGGTTTGTACCATGTGTGGCATCCGCCATAATGGTCAAATTTCGGTCATTCTTGAGAGAATCAAGAGATCTCTTTGTTGCAAATGAGAATATAAAGCCTGGCCCTGTATAGTTCTTGTCCTTTTCTTTTCTCTCGAATCTTCAAAAAACTAAAATCTATCTTTTCATTTTTTTTAAATAAGTTCTATGTTTATTTTAAGACTTTCTATATCATTTATTGCCAATCGTCCCGAATCTACATATCTATAACGCAAATATTGTAGATAGTTCATGTTTATCATTTGACTTTTCTTCGTTATTTGTCCATTAATTTCTGATTCTAAGTCTTTGCAAATAACCTTAAGATTTATTTTGTCCCTTATCTGCGAAATTAACTTATGTTTAGTGGACTTTGGTATTTTAACTTTGTCTAGTGTTGTTTCATGGTTGTGATAGCTACAACTCATAATTTCGAACCTTTTATCTGAATATTCGTATATATTCACAAACGAAATACATTTATTACTATCTTGTGTATGTGAGCATTTGTAATATGATACTATGGAACTTTCATTCTTTTTATTCCCGGTTGTTTTGAAAAATGTGGACATTTCATTTGAAACCAACATGTCTAAATATATATGGGCTTCCGTTTTATCTGTAAAAGTTAGGATATCAGCTGATGCTATAGTATTATGAAGCTGATTAAGATGTGAAATCAAGTCTCGGCGTTTGTTTACCTTGATGTTGCAGATATTACATTGATACTGTAATTGGGGGGTTGTTACGTCCAGATGCGCTAGTTTAAGATGATCCCGAAGACTGTTCTTAGAAGAATACTGTTTATTACACATTGAGCAAAGTAAGGGGTTAGATGTAGGGCTTTTGTGCATTTTGGTGGTATGGATTTTCAAACCCTTTTCTGTGTTTGCGTCAAAGTTGCAAAAACAACATTCCATTTAAAAAATAAAAATTTAAAATTTAAAATTTAAACCTATAGGAATTATGACTTTCTTTATGGTTTTCGTGTTATTTACATGTAATAATATATAAATATAAATCAAATATATGATATACTTATGTTAAAAGAAATGGCTAGAAATGAAATGGCCTCAAAAAGTTTGAAATGGCCTCAAAATCTTGTATTTGCCTCAAAATATAACTTTGGCCTCATTTTTAAAATAATGCCTCATTTGCGTTATTGCCTCAGTTTTCAATCGTCAATATTTATTTATTTTGTTTATTTAAATGGGTTATGTAAATTGTCTTACTCGTTTGATTGGATAATGTAGGTATTTTGTTAAATTCTAAAAACATATTTTTATCAATTATTTTGGTTGTTTTAAATTTATTAGAACTCATCTGTTTGTTTTAACAAAATATAATAAATATGTGAGCCTAAAGTGAACATTTATGGATATTATTATTTTGAAACTTTTTAAAATTTAACTTTTTGTTTTGGGAATTTTGTATAACGTTTTGTATCTATCGTATAATTGATATGTATTTTAGTAGATTGTTAAAATGTTATTGTAAAATGATTTGACGCTTCTAAAAATATAAATCTTATTTTCAAATTTTATTTTCTTTACAAAAGAAAGTTATACTTTTACATTTGCACAGAGGATCTCTATTAATTTCATACAAGTACGTATGCCAAATTACAATTCTACAACACCCATCTGCACATGAACCACAAAGAACACTGATTAAAGACAAAAGACGTCAATGTAGATCTTTCTTAAAACTCTAACTAACGAAATACTATTAAGTAATCAAAGAGATATAAGAGTGCACGCCATTAACTGGCCATTGACTGCTGGTTGGTTTGAATCAGACAACAAAATGTTCAAGTTTCAAATGGTTTCAAACTATGTTTAACTTTATTAACGTTAAGATTATTAGCGGCTTTGATTACAACAGGGCATATAAAGGACGATGAGGATAGTGAAGAAGAAGATGAATAAGATGAAGACAAGAACAAGAAGATTTAGAACCAGGATAAGTAGACTTAGAAGGTGGCAAATAGATGGAGAAAACAGTTGGAATAATGTGACGAAGAGTGAAAATTGATATGTGAAATAACAACAAGACCAGGTTGAAGGATGATGAGAAAGACATATAAATTAAACAGAGAAGAGTTATATCTTTGAATCCGCGATGTAATTAACTTATGCTGATAGGAATGATATAATTAATGAAAATCATTTAAAATATCTAAAATTGTACATATAAATAGGTTTATAATCTTCAATCTGATCGAGTTTAATATCTTTATTTTATTGTTTTTAACTTGACTTCTGTTTTATTTATGGATTTGGGCCGAATTTCTTTGTATTTTATATCGCATCAATAATAGCTTAATAAATATACGGAATGAATAGGATACAATTGCGGATAATCTTTGAATATAAGCAATGTATTAAATCTCTTTGATAAATCAACAATAATATTTACAAATTAAAAATACAATTTGTAGAATTGGAATGTTAAGTACTCATTTGTATATTATACTTCAGATGATAAATAAGTATATGCAGATTTCAAATTACAAATCTATGTACAATGAAGAAAGTTATCTTCCATATTAATTGGAAATTTTTTGTTTTGTTAATAATTTGTCCAAATCTGTACGTTTGGATAATTTGAAACTTACGCTTAGACTATAGTTTACGAATAACTAAATATGTTTGTTTCGAAATGTTCTGCGTGTTTAGTAAAATTTTGAGATGAAATCCACTATACTACAATACAACAATCAAGATATTGACACGATGTATGCCAATACATAACGTAATAGTTTAAAATCAGATTTTAAATTGCCTATATAGGCCTGTTTGGATGGATTATTATAAAGACAAACTTTTAAAAATTAACATATCAATAACTTTCTCAAGATTACATAGATTTATATTTTGAAATCTGCTTATACTTACTTAAGTTATAAATTGAAAAAGCAGATCAGTATTTAATATTTTGAATCAATTATAAATTGAATTTTCATTTTAAAAAATTAGTTGACGATATACGTTAATATAGGCGATCTATATATAGTGTTTTAAATTTAGATAGACAATCGTTATGTTTAATTCACCCCAATATGTGTAATCGTATCATTAAATCTTTTAATTTTTAAATTTGGTTGAAATGTAATCCGCCATCTAGAATACAAATCAGGACGATATGCAAACTTATACTACCGCATATGTCGAAAACATCATAATAAGGGATACTTGAGGGATTAAATGTTGTACAGAACGTGTATAATTGACTTCATTGCTGGGCGATGTCTATATGCACGAAAATTTCCAAGTAAATAAAGTAATGGATCTCGCTTTTTCGCAATTCTTTCTTCTGTGTTTGCCGAGTTGTTTTAGATGTATCGTTTGTACCCATCATTGCTATTTAAGCCAAGAGCGGGATGTGTTTTTAAAATTTTAAATTCTTGAAAAAACTAAAGATCAAAGAACATGAACGACGTCTTTGACCTGTATGTAGGTGCGAGCTTTTCTTTTAACATACCAACAAGCCCATATGGCAATAAAAACTATAGCAGGCTTTTCAGACAGAAAATCTCCGAACTCATTTCTAGAACAACCAAAAACCATGCTTAAGCCAAGAACCTCTAGGAACGCCACCATCGTTATCTATAAGAGCTGTATTGATGCGACAACGGTCTCAAGTAAACTCGTAGCATGTTCAACTACGAAGTGCGAATTCGATCTCGAATCACGTAAGGAAGTTGATGTGACCTTTCAAGATACAAAAGAAAAGACGGGCATGAATAAATCAAAAATAAATCGAATCAAACGAGGTATAATACAATGGCGCAAACTTCCCAAACTGTTTGATTACGTATTCAGAGACAGACAAATTTCATAATTAGGAAGTTCGATTGGTTTTCTAATATCATCATGATAGTTAAAGAATTTAAACTTTATAACACTTCATAACAATAGATTGATATTTGGATGTAAAGTGAGACTTCGTAGAAGGAAAGAAATATAACAAAGTTTAACATATTAAAATAATATAATTTGAAAACTGAATGAATTAGATGAGAAAATTACAAAGTGAATTTTATTAGGGGCAATTATAAACACAACACGAATTTGATATATAGAAATTTGAATTCAAAATAGACGTACTAAAAATTATAAATAACAATAAACTAGAATACTATTGTTTTAGTAGGCATTTAACTATAAATATTTATAAAATATATTATAAATCATATATTTCGATAGTTTATCTAAAATTAATACAAGTAGACAAATTAAAAATAATTAACAATCACTATAAATAATAAATAAGTATAATTAAAAGGCATTGTTTTGTCTTAAGATATCTTCCAATTCACCATTCTCGCATTTATCAATGATATTTCTTAAAACTTTCTCACCATTTCCATATTTACTTCTTTGATCATCAGAAAATATACTACAAATCTTTTTGCATAATTCCCAATAAGTTTCCCATGATGTTGTGTGTTTATTAATAGAATTCTTAACTGGATTATCATCGGAAACACATTTTTTATTATCGTTTTGATAATACTCATCTGAAGAAATAACGCTAGACATTCTAATACTACGAGTTATCATTTTTTGTGAATCGTTTGCTTCATTGATTCTTATAGTTTCTGCGTATTCCAAATTTTCCATATTATAACACTCAAATAAACTCTTCAACGACCATCTACTATTTATAAATCTCTTTAGACTAGGTTCCAATAACTCCATTTTAAACTGATGAATACACGGCAATCCTATCCAAAGGTGTCCATAACATGTATTACATATTTCACCATTATTATACCTATTATTCGTTATTTTATTCGATTCTATTTTTAGTAGATTAAAAAAGTTGTATGCATATTGTGTAAGATATTTGTATATGTTAGGGTATGATACTACATGTCCTATTGTTATTGTCTTATAATATTCGTATAATCTCTTATCAATTGTGTTTCTCCTTCGACTCATAACATCATACATATTATGTATAAATTCAGGGATCGATGTCTTTAAATTTGTGAACCCCTTAAATTTATAGAAAAAGATTCTGCCCTCGCTGTTGTTCTAAGTCCAAGATTTATTTTTGCTGGTTTAAGTTTGTCTATAAACTCAGTATACTAGGACAACCAATTTGTTTCAACTTATGGTCGGACTTGATCAGAAAACCTACCAATATTTTCTAACACTTCCTCGTAAGTCCCTGAATAAAGAAGTAAATTAACTTTGTGTAACTCATTTTCTTTTCTTCTGGGATTAATCAAAATTTTCCTTTTGAAAATGCCCTCTCGAATGCTTTTTTAACTTGATAGCGCCACGAACAAATAGAGGCATTATGGAAGAACTCAACAATTATCTTTCGTTCCGAGAAATCCTTATCATTGTTGTAAGTTTGTACATTGTTAAACGGAACCAGGGAATCTATATGAAGGAATATGGGCTTCCATCACATTTCCCCCCAAATTATTTTAAACCGGCCCAAAATCACAAATTAATCACCGATGATACTTTTTGAAATATATTGTATTTTCCAGAGTTAACTCACACTAAACCGAATGCTCAGACGGTGATTTAACCGACACCACCTCGATAAACGGCCGGTTTAAATTTTGGAAATTGGGGGGAAAATGAAATTTTACGTGATGAAGAATAAAATTATTTTGGGGATATTGGGACGATCTGGAGAAAATGGGATGTTTTGGGGGAAAATGAAATAATTTGGGGGAAATGAAATCTGAGCCGTCTTTATGAAGCTTATCTTTAAATTCGTCATAGTTCTTTTGAAGTTCATCTTCTTTGAGTTGATTATGAATATCTTTATTCATGATTACAACTCGTATTTCTTTCGACAAGGTGTTTGATATACCGGAGAACGACGTGCCTGCCTTTCTATATTCATTTATTTTCTTTAATATATCTTCTGAAAGCACTGGACGGTCTAGAGTAATGCATGGATGGTCACAGTGTAAAACAATTTCTTTTATTTCTAAATGAAAGTCAACAGCAGAAATTTTTGATAATAAATGGACAATTAGTCTTTTTTGTCTTTGTATTTCTGTTCTTTGCTATTTTCCGTGGTCTGCCAATAGAACGGCTAGTTGGAAATGTTATATTGGCATTGCCTTGTGGATGAATCACATCAGTATACAAATAGAGCTTGCAATTACGAATGCGAATATTCGAGTATTCGAAGGTTTTTGGTGTGTATACAAATGTTATTCGTAAAACGAACATTCGACTGTTTTCAAACACAAATTCCTGTGCAATAAGTAGGCATATAATGATTGTAACAAATATTATTATTATTAGGCCATTATCCGTTGGTTATAGATATTTATATTTAATGTTAATATTTGAATTCATGTATGGTTCCGATTGGTGTTGTAGTATTAATTTCCAGGAAATGGCCCCTTAAAATAGAAATTTCGTACTTTAGGACATATTTAACGGGAAATTGCTGGGGGAAATTCTCAAATTCTTGAAATTTTTTGACATAAATGTCCAGATTCCTGGTATAGTTTTCCTGACTTTTGAAAATTGTGGATTCTATCTGTAAATAATGTTGCCAACAGACGGCCCAAAAAATTGAAGTTTAATGGAGTAGTTAAATTTACTCTTCTTTAGATACAATCCCCTTCTTCGTACATTCAAAGTTTTTTATAAGTTATTGCACAATACTGTTAAATGGGAACTTTAGTATTTATTGATTCAATCAAGACTGCTTCAAGCCGATATTACAACAAATATATATATCAATCTTATGCAAATATAGCCAGAATGTCGTTTTTATATCCTCCGTTACATTATGTATATTATATGTTGATTATATTAAGAAAATGAAAAACAATAAAGAAGTGATGCAGAGAAAGATATAAGTATAAAATCATCATAACTTATATTAATTCTGATTAAATTCTTGAACATAATCCATAGATACTTATGCAATACAGTATTATATGCATTAAAATGTGTGTCTTCCATTCAATTTCAACCATTTGCTTTGATAGTTTGGTTATCGTTACTCTTTTGGGGAATAAAATCAAGCTTGGGCATCCTATTTCTAATATGAAATATAATCCGTATAAAGAGAATACATATAATCTAAAAATATTGTATAACAAAAAATCAATCGAACATTCGTACGAATGTACCGTTATTCGACTGATTTCAGACTAATCGAATATTGCAAACTCTACTTGCGGCCCCCTTCATCAAACATTTAGAATACAAAACACAAGGAAATGGGTTTTATTTGATTATAAACACGAATATCGTGTTCATAATCAGAAATAAAGCCTCTAAAATTTTCAAAAATGAGGTGAAAAAGACATTATCATGCCTGTTAGAAACTTTTTCCCACGGGGTTTTGTAGGGCTAACTGATTTTTTGAAACCAACATCCAATTATGGGAAATGTAATTAATTAATAGGGCTCCCCGAAATTGCTTTTATATTTATATAGGAAATTGCCCTAAAACATGGATTCTTTGCGCCAAATTGCCTCTAAAACGACGAAAACAGAATAAAACTTTCAAACACATCCATTTATAACCCACAGGGGAATGGAATCGCAGAACGTATCAACAGCACTATTGGATACATTTGCAGAATCCATATTGGTGAGACGATGGATAGAATAATAGAACTAATACACAGAAACCTCAACTTATGCAGGCATTCTACCACGACCTCAACTTCATTTTTCCTGAAATTCTTACACTTTCCCTAAAATTATTTTGTTTCGAATAACTAATTACAGAATTTTACATGTTGTGATTTGAAATCTATACCATATATGTGGGTTACAAATGTATTTGCCTCAAAAAGTGTGAAATTGCCTCAAAATCTTGTATTTGCCTCATTTTACAAGTTCTGCCTCAAAATCTTGTGTGTGCCTCATTTGTGCTGTGGCCTCAAAATAAAAAAAATTTTAATGGACTACAAGGGTTAAAATTATTAAAATAATACTTGTTGGAATGCAGTAGAGTTTAAATCGGTATGTCTTTAAATATTTACTTGTTCTATAAGTCCGGTTAATCTATAAAACCTCATTATTTTTGGGTGAAGAACCGATTTTTTCAAAATGTTGAAATAAGACTTCTAATTTATTTTAAACGTTGTATTGAGCAATCTGAGCGATCTTTGTTTGAGAAACTTTTCTAGAAAAACTCCGATTTTGATATT
>JASNJN010000486.1:0-19073 GCA_030180075.1 Mikrocytos mackini | reverse complement strand
TAAACTGGTATTAACCGGTTTTAACTGGTTTAAACTGGAATGGGTGGTATTATAGTAGTTTCACCCGCTTTCATAACAACTCTGCATAAGCATATCTTCACAAAATACTATAGCATAACTATAATAAATTTGCATAGGAGTTCATGGGCTCTATAAAATTCGTCCATTATTTAACATTCATAGAGAACTAAACTAGATACAAAACAATCCACTGATCAAAATTTTGACTATAAATAGAAATTTAACTTTCACGATACACATTTAACCGTTTCTAGGGATGCAATTTTAATGCTTTGTGTGATGAATTCAGTTAAACCAAGAAAATATAAAACTATAACAATCTATGAGGTATACAAAGCCACTTACATCCTTTACTAATTATAATCAATCGCAACTTTATAATTAGAGGAACAGCATTGGATGTATATCGTCGGAAACGCTACGTTGATTAATGAACTTATTCTAAATTCATTAAACGGGAATAAATTCAGGAAATTCAAAATCATACGATACAAAAATAAACTATTAGAATGATTATTTATTAAAGGAATAACCACACTTTGTACAGAACAATTGTATTAACAATATTCTATTTTAGGAATTTCAAAAGAGAAACATTTATGAAAGAAATGAAAAAGAAATATAAAGCGAATGTATTTAAATATAAATATGGGCGAATTTTATGCGATATTACATTTAGTTAGATTGATAATAGTTATATTATTTGAAGAATATACAGTGAACACTCGATACAACAAAGGATTGCTAAATCCAAAATTTTTGTTTGTTATGTGTGAAAATTTGTTGTACGAGGAGTACTTTTCGGCCGAATTTTCCAACATGTGTAGAGTTAAAATTTTATATCATATTTTGGCATGTTTTTCGTCCGTGTGAAAATCGACTAGCGTTCATTTGATTTTGAAAGATAATAAATGCTTTTTGAGCCACTCTATATGATATTTCTCTTCAAATTTCAAATTATTTCACCAAAATAATAACTATTAACAACAATTTGTTTTTGAACTTCTGAATTTTTTTTAAATGCCATATTCTATCTTTATAACACAAACGAATGAAACAATCACCAGGTGCGAGTTCCCCTGGGGGTATATTCCAGCGTCTAGCAGAAGTTACTTACGGCCTCTTCTGAAGGACTTATTGCCAAGCTTTTGTTCTTTCTTATTGGTCTTACAGCCCTTCAATTCTTATTGTTTTGGGTCTTATTGCCTATATCTCTTCTCAGAAAGAAGTTGGCTTGAACGATAACATTGAGGCTGTCGTTCTATCTTCTAGCCAGAGGCTATGAAGTAACCATCATATCATACCCTAATGTGGGCTGTATGGTTGACAGCACAATGCTGGAACACACTCTGTGTCCAACTTTCAGAGAAAATTTGGTCAGAAAGGGAAGTCCGTGACTCATTTTGAGTTGCAAGAGCTTTAGGACTCGGCACAAACTGTGATTTGAATCCGACTCCCCACCTTCTGTTGTTCTCTCGAACCACGTTTGAGCGTTTGGGGTACAGTCCACATTGAATCCCACGATGAGCATTTTCATCACCGTGGGTGTGGTACAACCAAAGGTTACTGGGAATTTCACCCAAGAGACCGTTTTGAAGGTCTGGTCCTTCTTTTGCCTTGGGCCTCTATTTCTCGGCTCGTCGACTCCAGTCGGACCTACTCCGTGGATTATGCAATGTGTAACATCCTCTCGGAGACTAACAACCGATGAATTGTCCTCTGTGAGGAATTTCAATAGTTGGAAAAAAAATTAAAAATTTAATTTTTTTTTGTTATGTGTTAATAATTATTAAAAATATCATCTTCAATACTTATAAAGTTTGTTATAAATCATAATTATTTATGTCACGCTGGTCAATCCATTTATTTCTGTTGAATTCCGCAAAAGAAAACTTAATCTAAATTTCAGAATCATCCCTCATCTCTTCGATTAATATTATTAGTCTTGTGTAATAAGAACATACACCCCATTTAAAAAATAATGGCCAACTAGTAAAAATGAAAAAAATAAATGTGTAAATTTTTTTGAATTATTTTTTTTTGTTTTTTTTTTTTGGGAGGTTAACATATTTATGAAAAAAAATTGGAATTTTTTATTCAAAAAATTATGTCTACTTTATTTTCTATTTTTATAATAAAAATTTTATTTTTCAAAAATAATAGCCACCTAAAAAACTCCAATTTTAACGATTTTTGTTCCGATTTCTTGTCAATATTTAATTATATCACCCTTGTTCTCGATGACTAGCACCATCCGGGTCCTCATACTAGTGATGGTACAAAATTGACACAGTTGACACATTGACAAAATTGTCATGACACACCGTGACAATTTTGTCAAAAACGAGAATTTTACACAATTTGACACAATTTTCAAATTTGGAAATTTTAGGGGTGTGTCAAATTTCAAAATGTGTCATGACACAGGTGTAAATTTTAGGGGTTTATATTTGACAATTTTGTCAAATTTGGAAAAAAGGTTGTTTGACACAGTTGTGTCACGACTTTTATAAAATTGACACAGGTTGGACAGGATTTGACACAAAAATAAATCGTGAATTTGACACGTATGGCCTGTTTTCGTGACAATATTGTCAAAAACAGGATAATGAGTCAAATTTAACAAAAATTTAAAGAGGGACACTTGTGTCAATTGACACACCCCTAAATTGACAACTTTGTCAATTATTGACACATAATAATTCATCTGACAAAATTTTTACAGTATTGAAACATTTTTCAAACTTTTAAATTTTAAGAAAAAATATGAACCAACGAAAACTGRTAGCCGAAGAGTCAGAATTGTTTTCTGACCCCAATTCGATCACATTGAAGKGCAAGTTTTGCTCATATCTCCCCGGTGACAGCAGGTATGCGAAGTATAACTTTGCACGTCATGTTGAGAATCAACACAAACTCRAAATACAGGAAATTATGAAATCTAAACTTGAAAGCATGGTTAACGAAGTAAAGGAGAACMWGAACGTGACACTGACTGTGTTAGGATCAGAGGATAAAACCATTAAGCGTCAGAAGATGGGATTAGCAACTATCTGCARCCTGGTRCTCAAGACATATCTCCCTATGAATGTTCTTTTCGATTCTGACATGCGCAAGATCTGGTCAGCAATGAGCAACTACTCTACAATTCCATCAAAGCCAACTATAAACAGGTATCTAAACGAAAGGCTAAAAGATTACAATAGTAAATTACAGACAACATTCGCAACTAGCAAATGGATAAGTATCGCCTGTGATTTATGGAAAACAGGAGACCAACTGTGTGTTTTGTTAATGTTTGCACGTGTATGCACAAGAGAGAATCAACATATAAACTACATTGTTGACTTGATTAAACTTTCAGAACAAAAGGCAGTGGCGATATCAAATGGACTAGTTAGTCTCTGCRGGATTTATGCAATACCACCTGAAAGAATTATTGGGTTCACATCGGACAATTGCAATACAATGATCAAGACTGCCAAAGACTTTAAAAGACGACTTGAAGCCATAATCACTCTGGACACGGAAAAAGAAGAAGGGGATGTCGATAACCAACATCAACTAGAGTCAAGTGAATCAGAAGACGAYTTAGAGGCTATATTTCCTGCAGCACGCATAGGAGATAAGATAGACAGCAAGATTAAAAACGGAAGCTTTGGTGACGAACAAAAAGATATATTTCGTTATGGTTGCATTAACCACTATCTACATCTAGCCGTACTAAATTCAATAAAAGAAGTTCCTGGCATTTTTAAGTTCATAGAGGAATCTATAACACTCACCATGTTTTTAAGAGTAGAAACCATAAGCAACAAACTAAAAATAAGAATACCCATGCCTATTCAAATAAGATGGCTATCAATATATCAAATGATAGACAAAATAATACAACACGAAATAAAAATAAAAGATCTAGCAAATAATGAAGACCAGAAGTACATTTTAATAAGAGAGTTTGACTTTGAAAAAGCACGTTCGTTGGACAAAATATTAAAGAAACTTTCAGAAATTGTCCTCAAGATGGAGCGGGATGAACCAAAAATAGGGTATTTTTACAACTGGTTTGAGGAATTTAAAAAATTACATTTAAAAATCAAAGAACTGCCATTGGAATGGACTTGTTTATCGAAATTTGTTGGTAAACTCACCGCAAACATTGAGAAGAAAGTATACAGCGTTAAGGATTATAAACAAAATATTCTGATTACTACGTTTTTAGACAGAAAGCATATCAAAAATATGGAAAATGAAGATAGGGAAAGAGCTAAATCACTTATTTTAACGAACTTTGGACATTTCTACAAACCTGTGGTAGAAGACAACACACAAACAGACAATCTAGATAATCCTACAGGTTTGTCAGACAGCCAGCTATTGGACGAAGTAATAACTACAGATCCTAAGAAAGCAAAAATGATTGAAACGACGCTGGAATTTGAAGAAGAACTTGATAACTACATGGGAGAAATTGATTATTCCGACAACAAAAGATTTTGGAACAAGAGAAAATACATCTACAAAACCTTATATGAAGTTCACCTTTATACCAGGACATTAATATGGTCAAATGGAAGTGTAGAAAGGGTTTTTAGTTATGCCGGTATCTTATCTGGGCAGCGTAGGAACAGAATTTCGATTAACAGACTTGCACAACGATTAAAGTTAAGACAAAGCATAAATAAGTAATAATAACGATACTATTCATTCAATTATTGATTTGCGAACATTTTTATCCATTAATTCAATAAAAAATAATCCTGAAAATTGCCGAAAATTCCGATTTGACACAATTGTCATGACACACCGTGACAATTTTGTCAAAAATGAGAATTTGACACAACGTGACACAATCGTCAAATCTGGAAATTTTGGGGTGTGTCAAAGTGTGTCATGTGTCATGACACACCCGTGAAAATAGTACACCTTTAGAATAGCATAATTGTCACAAAAACAGATAAAATCCATTTGACACAGTTGTGTCACGAATTGGACAATATTGTCACGGCGAGCACAGGATTTGACACAAATAAAAATCATGAATTTGACACATATGACCGGTTTTCGTGACAATATTGTCAAAATCAGGATTATGAGTCAAATTTAACAAAAATTTAAAGAGGGACAATTTTGTCAATTGACACATTTGACACATTTAAATTTGACACATTTGTGTCATCAAAAACGTGACACAAAACTGTGTCACAATTGTGTCAATTTTGTACCATCACTATTTTAAATGCTTTATAATCTATAAATTGAAATTTAAAATTTTAGCATGTACATAAAAATAACTTTTTTTAAAAATACACAAAAATTTCTCCATATTATAAGAAAGTGTAAATGGAAATTTATTGTATTTTTAAAAGTTACATATATTCMAATTTTTATATTTTCAAAAATCCCTTTATAAAAAATTATTTTTTTAAAGAACCTACTAACAGCACGATTTTTTTCTTTAAAATTTGTTGATAATACAAATATTGATTGTAATTTTGTTCAATCTTGTAAAATAAAGATTTTCATAATTTAAAATTTTATGTATTATCAAATTTTAGTACTTAAAAATTTAAATATAAGTTAAATTTCAAAAACATTTTAATTTTGTTTGCAGATTTAATATATAATTAGTTTGCCTGTTTAAGACAACACTAGTTGTATATTGAATTTTTTAAAATTTCTTATCAGTAAAATAGAAAATCTGAATGTTTTAACTGAAAACAAAACGATTTAAAATGTAAAACACCCTCCCGTTATGCGGGTTTGTGCGAGAGGTTGTAAACATTGACAAAATTCTCACAAATATTTTAAAGCTTACAAAATTCAAAATTTTAAGTTGTATTACTTTTACCTGTGATTCCAGACTTTACATACTCTATATTGATTGATTGATTAAAACCCTAGATTAACGATTGTTTTAAATCATATAACATATGCAGTCGTTTTAAATTCTGCATTACCATTAAGTAATTATATAGCACAATTATTTCAAAATTAATAAAATATAGAGAATATTATACTTATTCAATACGGTTGTAATATAAGACATAGTAATAGCTATATTAACCAATAGTACTAGATTTGACCAGGGAAACACACAATTACCCAAGAAATTTTTAAATGGAATATGACTGAAGTTTTACGAAATATTATTTCGCATGTGATTATAGAAATAGACCTGAGATGGTTTATATGTTAGAAATTGGATTTTGTTGTATTTCAACCGCTTTAGTCACTACAACTTTAGTCGATTATTCGTATATTTGGACAAAATCGACCAATCCTTCAATGTTTACTGTAGAAATCTTAGAAAAAAAACCCCACATTTAAAAAATGTAGGGATTTCAAATGCCAATAAAAGTGTTTTTATATTTGTTTGTTAATATTTTTTACTAGGCTATAATGTGTTAAACATGTTTTAGAAATAAATAATTTCTCTTACATAAATAAAAAGATATGTTTTTATAATTAAATCATATTTAATCCTTTTACCTAAACAGCACTTTCTTTATAAATTTACATGAGTGTTATGGGGAATTTTCTTATTGGAAAGTAATATATGACAGGGAAAAGTAAACGTTAGCATAAATTTTCAAAATTTACTTATTCACTATCAACACCATCATCATATATATCATCATGTTCATCTGGATAATAACTAAAGTTATCGAAAGGCAGCGATTTTTCTCCAGCTTTTTCAGGTACAAACGAGTCAACAGGCGCTTCCTCTGTAAACATGGCGTCAAAATTGACTGTATCCTCCTCATTGTTCAGTGTAGAGGGAACATACGTCGGTTTGAAGTTCTTCCTGTATATTGTATCGAAATTGAATCCTTCAAAAAACTTCGTTGATTTAATATCCTCTGCTCCTTCAAATCCTGAACCGAGTCTTCCCTCTGGGTCTCTGCTCAGCAGTCCGCTAATTAACTGTTTAGACGATTCGGATATCCAAATTGGGAACCTCAACGGCATATGCTTTATGTTGTTAAACATCTTATGTGTGTCCTGGTCGTAAAATGGTGCACATCCCGTTATAAGTTCGTAGATTAAAATCCCAAATGCCCACCAGTCCGTACTCTTTCCAATAGGTTTCCCGTCTAGTTGCTCTGGGGACATGTATGCGGCGGTTCCGCAGAACGTGTATGTCCTACCTCCCTCCCCGATGCATTTTGCTAGCCCAAAATCGGCCAGTCCAATAAACCCACCCTTGTCCAACAAGATGTTCTCTGGTTTGAGGTCTCTGTAGATGACTTCGAACTTGTGGAGATGTTCAATCGCCAACAGTATCATTGCCGCTATTTCCTTCACCTCCTGTTCGGAGAAATGGTTCTTATGTTGGAGGTGGTAGAAAAGCTCCCCTCCAGCGTAATAGTCCATTACCAAATATAGTTTAGCGGGTGTCTGAAACGCGTACCTAAGCCGGGGCAAAAAGGGATGTTTCATGGCCTGGAGTATGTTCCTTTCAGACTTCGTGTGTTCTACTTGATTTTGCCTGTGAATCTCTGCTTTTCTGAGTATCTTCATAGCGAGCAACTTAGAACTTTGTAAATGCCTTACAAGCATTACTTTCCCATAGTTTCCCCTCCCAAGCACCTTGAGGAACTTGAAATCGTCCGTGGTTAGTTTGGTCACAGTGTTGAAGACCTTCGCAGTCTTAGACGCAGTGAGACTCTCGTCAGATGCTTCTCTGACATCCACATCATCATTTCGTATGTCCTTTTCTCGCCGCTTGGTTTCGTTGAGCCTTTCTTTTATTTTAGAATCTTTCTTTATCTCGGGCTTGGTGATTACGAAATCCTTCAGCGTTTCTTGTTTGACCTCTTCCACCATAAGCGTACTATCGGTTAGTTCGCTGTATGATGCTTTAATGTTGTCGGTGAGGTACTGTCTCTGAGGATTCTCCAGACTGAAATGGTAGTCATACTCTTCGTAAATGTGGACAACAAATTCGGTGGAAGATGCACTCATTGTAATTTTCTCAATTTTGCCTAGACCTATACGCCTCTTGAGGGAATTCCCCGATATGTTGTACAATGCTTTGTCGGTGATAAGCAGGATCCGTTTTTGTTTCTTATTTTTGCGATTGATCTTTGTGAGGAAGACATCAAATCTAAACTGTTCAAATCTAGGGTAATTGTCCCCGTATTTCTCTATTATTCTCGAATACACTTTTTTGCGTTGCTCTGTCTTGGTATTTGTATCTTTGAAAAGCATCTGTAAAACTAAAATTTCAAAATATCTAAAACAATTCTCGAAGTCCCGGTAAATGTAAAAATTAACACAGACAATATTTAACCATAAATATCTATTTAAATTGGCTCATCTCTATTTGATGGTTAGTAAGTGGTTGAGATCCATTGTAAAATAAAAGTTTTTAAAAGTTCGTTTGAATATTAACCAAACGGACGTGGTTTATTAATTTTCAAGATATTATTTATAAACATTGGTCTAGTTTTAGATCCCTACGAGCCTAGACTATATTTTGTTGATTGATTGGGCTGTAAATATGTTTCATAATGAAGGCGACCCATTGTGGTTAGACAATTTCAAATAAAAAATTAGGTCTTATTAATTAAGGCGTCGCCACGTACCCACTTCAACCTTTCCTTATGAAACTCATAACTTCCATTAAAATTCGGTGATTACCTTGTCCGTCCCTAGACTTCGAGGCTGGGTATGGAATTTCACTCTAATGAGTATGTGCCCTGGGGTAGTCTCATTTTAGTCCCAAGCCCTGTAATAGGTCTGGATGGGGTTCTAAGTTATTACTAGGGCAACCAAAATACCTATTTTTTTTATTTTCGTATATGTGATAATTTGAGCTGAAAACAACGTAGAACCGCTTAGATTTTAATAAATACGTCAAGAAACGAGGTTTTATTTTGCCTAGAAAACCTAAATACCTAAAACGACCTAAAATGGATTTTATAGTTAAAAAAACTCACAAAATACACCAACATGTAAATTCTACACAAAATAAACCAATTAATTAAAATTTTGTCTATTCAAATAAATATTTATCGTATTTACTATTCAGTTAACTAATATTTTTTATATTTATTATAAAGTGAATATTGACATTAATTTTCATATGGACCTTTTCGCAGCATCTATCAAATAAACTCGATTACAATTCAGCACCATTAAGAATACCAACAGAGCAAATAAAGAACCTACTAGTAATCTTTATATTTCCAAATCCATATTCGGTAATCTATTGAGTTTAAACATTTGCCGCATGGAAAGTGTATGATGGTATTGTTTTCCGTTATGTTTATCCTATACTATGGGATAATTTATTATTTTTATTATTTTGCTCTTATAAATATGCCATTAATATATAGACATAAAATGCTTTATTAATTCAGACATATCCATTTTGTCTAATTTAAAAGACTAACAAAAACTTATTATTATAAAACTTCGTGGTATATATATTTCAATGTAATATTTTATGTTACAAATAAGGCCATTATTTTCTGGTTAATCATTTAATTTAAAATTAATTCAATGTGAACATTTTTAGAAAATTGAAGGTATTTAAAAAATCAAACAGAATTTCAACTGTTGTTTCGATGTTTATTTATCAAACTATGTTCGGTGTTTGTTTTTCAAATAAATAATTTACAATGCTTAAAATTGACCATCTAGATCATTCAAAACATTTAAAACACTTCGATCGTGTTTTTGCTTAAAATAAGGCATTTGACATTAATAAAATAATTTTTGAAGCTAAATCTTTATTTTGTCATTTATTATGATATTTTGTTAAGACCATATATAGTTCCGACATTTGGCTTCGGTCATACATAATTTAATATTCAGAACATATTTGTTGATCCATTTGTTACGACATTTCCAAAAATAAATTATTAAATAATTTGATTTTGTTATTTAATGACAATTATATATGTAGGACAATATATACTAAATCTTGAATTTTGATATTTGGTTGCACTTAAAATATACATGAAATGTTGTTGATTTCTTTGTTGCCAATATCCTAACATTTCTTTGGATTTTTCCTGAACTTTATTGGTTTGCTTTCATTTATATTTCTAACCAGAACAGAATATAAGGTTGAAAATAATTTTCCCACAAAAAACTAATTCTCCCACAAATTTCCTAAAATTGCCACAAAAAAAATTTTTTTTCGAAAAAAAAACCTGAAAAGTTTTCGCGAGCAGCCCGTAGAAAATTTTCAAAAATTTGTGGGAAAATTAGGTTTTTGTGGGAATTTTCGAAAATTTGTGGCAATTTTAAATCCAGCCAGAATATAATCTGGAATATGTGTTCATTCAATAGTCGTATTTTAAGGTTCTAAATGTTAAACATTTTTAGTAACAGTTCTAATTTTGGCCAATGTCTTTGGTAATATTAATAAAACAAACCATTTAATCTCGAAAATGTGTTGTTAATACACTTGATCCAAATAATCCAATATGTATATAATATAATTATAACAATAACTTAGTTTAGCCAGGATATCCAACTCCTATGTTCACATGATATTGTATTATTTACACAAATTACAAAATAGGGGAAATTATTGATTAGTTTTAGCTATATTATAGATTGTGACCTGAAATTTTATGTTCAACATCTGGATCCCATGGAATATTTTTTATTTTTTATCCTAATCGTTACTATTTTATCGTTCCTTAATAATACCCGTTATATTTTATAAAAAAACCAACATGATTAACCGGAACTATTCGCTAATTATAAATACCTATTACATACTAAAACCCGGTTTTGTTTGTACCTATTATGCCTATTGTAGGTAACCTAAACTGGTTACTCTAATAATGAGTTTAATATTACTAATTATTTTAAATTGGAAGAAGACGGTGAGATAGGGTCACATGAGTAGTTATAATAAATAATTAAATTGTGTTCCTGAACTTTAAAAAAATATTAAACGGACTGACTCCATATCAATACGTCAGCTAAAATTTGAGTTGCGTATTTTCACACAACTTTTTATTTGCTTATAAGATCTTATTTTGTGTTTATAACGCGTTGTCGATGTGTTTGCATACGTTCATGATGTTTCTAACTAAGTTTGGTATATGGATTTTTTCGAAAGGGTCTCTTGTGATCTCCTTCTCAAAAAATAAAATTTATAAAATTTTCACCAATTTTTTCGAAAATAGACGCTAAAATGAGGGTTTTGGTAGCATAACAAACCCTAAAAACCGGTTCAATGTTTTAACCAGAGATGAGAATTTCCGATCGGGTCGGGTTCGGGTGGAAGAAGGTCGAAAAAACGCCAAAAATGCTCATATAAAAGCATATCACAAAATATACACCATCAGAGTTGTTACGGTTTTAACCAGGTGGTTGAAACCGATGGATAATACCGAGGTTTAAACTGGGTGGCATTAACGTTTTACCCAAAGTTTAACCCGCTTTTTTCGAGTTATATCATGTGGGATATGTATCGATACATAAAAATTTGTCCTGACGGTCATAACTAGGGCAACCCAAATGCAATTTTTGCAATGTTGGTCAATGAACCCTGAAAAGTCGTTTTCTGGTCTCCAAATTGTATGTAATTGCCTCTACAAAAAGTTATAAAATGCAAAAAATACGTAACTGCAAATTTTGTACAAAAAATGGATTTTTCTATAATTCTTCACCCATGAATTTGTTAATTATTGATTGTTGAACAGGTTATTTTATGAATCCACGCCAAATATGCGTAAATAACTCGAGATATGATTAGTTAGCGATATTTGAAATGTTCTATGAAGTAAATTACTTATTTTCTAATTTCTGATCGTGATTTGTTCACATTCCCATGCAATGTTAACATTAAATCAAATTTATTTTATATAGAATAACTTATTTCCGATGTTGTTATAAAAGTAGACGAAACTCAATAATATCACCCATTTGGGTATAAACTAGAGGTGAGAATTTGGCCATTTATTGAGAACCGCCCGAACCGACCCGCCGAACGGGCGGGCGGTTTCACATTTCTTAACCGTTTTATTTTCAGTGAAAATCTGAAAATTTTCGAATTTTTTTAAAAAAATTTATAAAGAAAAAACATATAAAAATATACAATTAAAAACTACTATTGCCTTAAAATTTGCCCAAACTTGTTGAGAATATAGTTTAAATACTTAGAAAATAGAAAATTATATTTGTTTTGGAAATTTCTTTTAAAAAAGATAAGTCACCTGTTAATGARAWTTTTTTCGGAAARCGACCCCTTCACCGCYCGAAACCGAACCGCGCGGTTCGGTTTCGGGCGGGCGGGCGGGCTGATAATTCTCACCTCTAGTATAAACTGATTTAAGCAGGTTTATTTATACCAGTTTATCCCATCCCTATTTCGACATAAATTCAAAATTTTTAGGTTTATTAGTAATCAATTTTAAGACATTTTTAATGGTGTTGTTTATACATTTGATGAATTATAGAAAATTTTTGAGAGAATTATTTATATTCATGAAGAGTAATTTTAAAACTCACGAATTAAAAAATTTTGGATTTTAGATTTTTTGAAAATTTTACATTCTTAAATTTCCTGAAATTTTTTTTAGTATGTCATTTTGCAGTTTAGGCCACCTGGATAAATTTTTACAAGTTGATACATATCCACATATTATAACTCGAAAAAGCGATTAAACTACCTCAAATTTTGGGTAAAACGTTAACGAAATCCAGTTCAAAACTCAGTGTTATCCATCGGTTTTAATCGGGCACTTAAACCCGTAAAAAATGCTTATTTAAAATATTTGTCTTGGTTTTTATTTAACAGAAATGTTTATTTTATTTCCCCTTTACGCGTAGCCTTGATCATAAGCCATTCATAGAAAAACTAACTTTTGTTTTACATAGTAGATTGAACTGAGTGATTTGTCAAAATAATTGATGACGCTGCAGTCGTTTCAACTGGATAATTTTGAAAGTCTTAATGGAACCCCTAAATCTGATCTAGGATTATACAAGTTCGAAATATTTATTTTTCTTTCTTAATTACATCGTTGGTCAGCTCGTGCTGGACACTGCCACTATAAACCGTTAAATATATTTTCTAGCATAGGCGATCGCTATTATATCCAGAAGAAATGGCAGAGGCACTTTTCAGTCACCTTTCGCCGTACTCTTTTGATGAGAATTGGTTAGGAGCTGTTCTGGTGTCTCTCGATCTGTTTGTCTATTCCATCAGCTTTTATCTTGTGACCTAACGTTTTATGTTATATTATCTCGTTGGCATTTATATCAAATCGGAATGTTCATGTTCTTGAACAGATCAAGTGAAAAGTTTTTAATTCCCACGGATTGTAATTTGAAACATAAAAATTCTCGATAATTTTTTCATTTTACTTCGGAAAATAGATTTTAAAATGCATTCTCAATTCAAGATAAATTAGAGACTCGGGAAATGAAAATTCTACACCATATAAACGTTATATAAAATATATATAGTTAATTTTTGTAGAAAATAATGAATCTCATGGTTTGATAATGTAATTATTTGGCCGGTTTTTACTGCAAATTATGTACAAAAATGAAAAAAGGTTAGTGCAAATATTGCAATTTTATTGCGCAATAAATGGGTTGCCCTAGTTATAACCATCTCAATATGAATTTAATTATGTAATCGTTCACGTTATATTCTTATATAATGTATTTCAGTTATTATAGTTCTTTGTCAAATTGTGCTTATAAAGGAACTACCTATGCGATAAAGGTAGATAATGTTAAAAGTTTTTCATTTCAGAATGCTTGTAATGTTGTACATAGCAGTCAAACATATCATATTCACTTCTGTTAGTACTCCACCAAATCTAGTTTCAACAAACCCAATTCTATGTATTCGTTGGGTCGTTTTGAAGTTTTCGGGGTTGTTCATCTGGCTTTGTTGAAATATACACAGGTTCCTTAAATACCCCTTTTAATAGGCCTGGGATGTAATAATGGTAGATAACAATCTTATTCTATTGACTAAGTGGTCATAATTGTTGGGATAACCGAAAACCAAACATATTCCTCTTTTAATCTATAAACCTGTATCCTCAATTCACTCGATTTTACGTATCTGACAACTGTTAAATATCTATATGTAACTGTGAAACATCCTTTCTATACAGCATCTAGTTCATTGTATTTGCTTCAATAAATTTAAACTTTGTTGTAAACCCCATCATAGACTATATTCCTGTTCCACCAACCAGATTATTCATATAGAATTATTACTGGTCAAATCTAGATGGACTGAAAATGGAAAATGTATGATAATATTACTGAATTTGCTGTGCCAAGTAACCAAGCTCTTAGTAATGTCTAATATAGTTGAGGACTGGTCTGGAAAGGGTAACTTTATAATGCCGTTTAGATCCGTTAGAAGAAGATTGAGAGCATGTTAAGGGTGAATTTCAAGAATATAGGTATAGCTTTTATTTCTTTTGATCCAACAAAACCAGTGCGTTCGTTTGTTTACATATCTTCTTTTTAATTGCACATAAGCCAATCAGATGGTTGTCAGTTTGAAATGGGTTATCCTTGTGCTGATTAGTTAGTTAAATTCGCCTAGGGATGTATGCTCTTGTTGATTGTTGATAAAAATGAGTTATAAAGATCTTTTTTGTAGAGGCCTGCCTCCTTCGGGATAAAATCCAAACTGTCATATTCTCTAGTACATATGATTTCTCCGAAGGTTTATAACCAATTACTTCTACTCAAACGAACCAAGGGGATTTCCATGTTTGCCCAAATTAGTTTGTGATATTGCTATTAGGGGTATCGGTTATTACATAGATGGATTTTTGACATCATGTTCTAAGAAGCTAGGTATTGTATTCTTCTAACACATGAAAGTAAAATTTTAAGTTTCATAACAACAAATTCTGGGTTGAGTAGATAAAAGTATGTATGTATGTATTTAAAGGTAAACGATAACCAATATATTTCATATTTTTATTTTACATTGTGTATATTATGGTTAACTTAAAACGTACAGGAAATCGATTTTTGAGCTTGTTTTTTAACCTTTGTAATTAAATGATATTGCGTTTGGTATAAATATCAGACCATTCTCAGTCCATTTTTGGAAAAGTGTGTTGTATATCAAAAGTTAAACGTATTTCAACAAATGTTGAAAAGTTAACTTCTTAATTAAAAATATCTTGTTTAATTGGTAGTATATATTTGCAAAAACACTACTAGACTTTAAAATATATGATAAAACTTCTGGTATTGATGGATTGGCTAATGGTGTTCACCCAACCAATATATTCAAACAGATATAACTGAAAATGAACATGTGCTTTAGTCAGACCATGGTAAGTCCACACCTAGTTCAAATAACTCATACATGAGTTTGGTTTGTTTTATTTTTCAAAATTTTATTTTCAAAGAAAGTCCAACCTCCCCACAAGCCGTATCCCACATCTTCAGTCCAAACAAACCACGTCCAATGAAGAATACACGATGAAACGGACAAGAACTTCGATAGCAGGAATATACAACACAAATAAGCCTTCCAATCTTTAACGAACGAATTAAGCAAGTTTACTCTACCCAATGAGACAGTATTTAATCTGAAGGGTTTAACAGCAACAAGGGATGTGTAGCGGACTTTCTTGAATACTTAGGTTATGGGTTTATAAAAGACGGGATATGAATATACACAGATCAGGAAACAAGGCGTATTGTTGTTGGAAATGAGTCGGTATAGTCGGGATTGATCCTATGTTTAAGGGCTTCTAAAACTTTACGCAATGATACCGGATTATTTTAATGTCAAATTTTATCAAAACTATACAATTAAAATCATTTATAAAAATGATTTCCCATCAATATACCTGGGATAATCTATAAATAGTTTAATATGTAATCATTTTATTATCAATATTGTGTTTATCCCTTATTAATTATTCCATTAAATTTAACATTTACACAATCATTAGATATAGTGCCATTATTTTATATTTATAAAAGAACAAACATTAGTGTAAAATATTCATAATTAAATTAGTTATGTATTTTGTCCTGTAAATATTATCACAATATCTTACAAATAATCAAAATGACAACTACAATTCGATCATATTAAAACTCCCAGAAATGTTTCTCGATGCTCAATTAATCACGATTAAATCTATTTTTAAAATCAACCAAACTTATGTCTTTATCGTGTATTTAAATCCCTTGACATTAAAATAATCCGGTATCATTGCGTAAAGTTTTAGAAGCCCTTAAACATAGGATCAATCCCGACTATACCGACTCATTTCCAATAACAATACGCCTTGTTTCCTGATCTGTGTATATTCATATCCCGTCTTTTATAAACCCATAACCTAAGTATTCAAGAAAGTCCGCTACACATCCCTTGTTGCTGTTAAACCCTTCAGATTAAATACTGTCTCATTGGGTAGAGTAAACTTGCTTAATTCGTTCGTTAAAGATTGGAAGGCTTATTTGTGTTGTATATTCCTGCTATCGAAGTTCTTGTCCGTTTCATCGTGTATTCTTCATTGGACGTGGTTTGTTTGGACTGAAGATGTGGGATACGGCTTGTGGGGAGGTTGGACTTTCTTTGAAAATAAAATTTTGAAAAATAAAACAAACCAAACTCATGTATGAGTTATTTGAACTAGGTGTGGACTTACCATGGTCTGACTAAAGCACATGTTCATTTTCAGTTATATCTGTTTGAATATATTGGTTGGGTGAACACCATTAGCCAATCCATCAATACCAGAAGTTTTATCATATATTTTAAAGTTCTAGTAGTGTTTTTGCAAATATATACTACCAATTAAACAAGATATTTTTAATTAAGAAGTTAACTTTTCAACATTTGTTGAAATACGTTTAACTTTTGATATACAACACACTTTTCCAAAAATGGACTGAGAATGGTCTGATATTTATACCAAACGCAATATCATTTAATTACAAAGGTTAAAAAACAAGCTCAAAAATCGATTTCCTGTACGTTTTAAGTTAACCATAATATACACAATGTAAAATAAAAATATGAAATATATTGGTTATCGTTTACCTTTGTGTTATTTTCATTACGTTAAAGCTATTTGGAATAATTTAAAGAAACATCAACTCATAAAGAGGACAACAAAAGGAGTTATTTTAAATGTTGTTTATGTGTTAAAGAAACTTCCATTTTTAGAGATGAATTTTAGAAAACGATGCTTTGGTTTATTTAATATTGAAGTTAATAAATTATTACGAGAAAAGGAAATGAGCAGCGAATATATTTATAAATTTAATGAATTCATGAAATATTACAATAAGAATTGGACGACTTATGAAATCAGTTGGAAGTATGGGAGCAATGTTGGATTTTATCCTAAATATACAAACAATGTTTGTGAGATTTACAACAAAAAGCTAAACAATAAGGTGGGTATTAAGAAACCGAAGATTTCATACTTGGTATCCGTTATTAACCAACTAACAACCCATGATTATAATGAATATTGTGCACATATAGGATCGCCAAAAAAGATAAAAATGTCAAATACATTGATTGAATACAAATACGAAAATGATGAGGAAATGTTTAGAAAATTTTTGGAAGTCAAGGATTTGAATATTTTATTTTCGGTAAAACTGTTAAATGATGTTACGGAAAAATTTGGTGATGAATATTTTGATTTTAATTAATTAGAATAATATTGTTATTATAAGTTCTATGTTTGTATGAATATTTAATTTATTTTTAAACGGAAATATTAATATTTATAGAGGCAAGAAATTGAGTTTGGTAATTTTTCACTATAGAGAGTAATATTGTATAAGCATGTTACGTTATTTTCGTATATAAAATTTTTCAAATATAATATCAAAAAATAATTGGTATTTTAACTCTCATTTGGAGATTTGCTAATTATTTATTGATTCTGAAGACACTATTGCTTTAATACTTGGGGAATCATAGCCTGTGTCATCGTTTTATAATCACGTCATACGTCTGTGTGTAATTACGTAGGCTCAGCGATTGTTGGAGGGGATATAATTTATGACATATTCATAAAAATTATATTAAAGTGCCCAACGACTAATTTTCATTCCCATAATAATTCTGTTTTTATTTATATTACCTGATATTTAAAGCAGAGTTTAGTGCTTATGACTAGGGTCCGGATAATATATGATTCCATTTATTTCATATATATCCATATATTCGACATAAAATTCGGGAAAATTTTACATGCAAAGTCATATATTTCCATATACACGAGGACAATTTTGAAGTCAAATCCAAAAATTAAAACTTAAAATTTGAGTGCTTTTATACTCAAAAAGTACTTATAAAGTATTGTTACATGTTTAGGTATCGTTATTTAGAAAATATATGAACTTTCGTTTGATAAAAATAAGTTTTGGTAAACTGGTTTGGACAAAATGCATGATCATCCAAAAATTTCATATTTTGACGTTTTGAATCATTAAAAACATAAACATTGTTTAATTTATCAAAACAAACCATTAGGAACATGTTCGAGGGTTTTTAAGAGTAAATTTCCAAATTTTATTTTTTTGTGTGTCACAAAGTACTGTCAAATATACAACATAATTTTAATACGTTTTGAACCACAAAAGTTTTTACAACTTACGTCGCCACAACAACCAAATCTGGTTTTATATTCAAAACTAGGGGGAAAAGATTAAAACATAATTTATTTCAAAAATCATATATCCATCGCCAAAAAGTCATATATTCATATATTTTTATGGCATAAAAAAGTCACATATTATCCGCACCCTAATAATAACAACCAAGATACATAGTAAGACGAAATTATATATTGGAGTTATCAATATTCGTTTTGTAACCAATTCGAATACTCGGAAATAATCCTTTTTCCAGATATTCGTGATAAAGATTGGACTTACGAATATTGGGCCAAAATTGAATTTCTGGTATTCGTTTTCCGAATATTTTATAAAATAATTTCAAATTTTACGAAAATTTCAAAAATATTCGTTAATTTTTGATTAAAAATATTAAAGTTTGGAATTTAATAAATTATGTGCAATATGTAATGTTTTAAACTAGAATAACA
>JASNJN010000484.1:0-28922 GCA_030180075.1 Mikrocytos mackini | reverse complement strand
TCTAGCGAAAATAAAACAAGCTCTGTTTTGTCTGATTCGTTCCCTATGTTTATTTTCTCGTTTATTTGTTGTAGTATTGAACTATAAACCAAATAGTTTATTTTATTATTTGGCTGGATTGATTTAGTTGGTATAAAGAAGTTTACATCGGGCAAATAATCTATCTCTTCATAGCTGTCAAAAACTAGGAATACGTCCTTTATCTTCTCGATATTTTCTATGTTCAATGATTTGTCGGTTAGTTCGTAGTTAAGCCTTGAAATGCCTTCCTCTACGTTTTTAGACAGAAAGCATATCAAAAACATGGAAAATGAAGATAGGGAAAGAGCTAAATCACTTATTTTAACGAACTTTGGACATTTCTACAAACCTGTGGTAGAAGACAACACACAAACAGACAATCTAGATAATCCTAGAGGTTTGTCAGACAGCCAGCTGTTGGACGAAGTAATAATTACAGATCCTAAGAAAGCAAAAATGATTGAAACGACGCTGGAATTTGAAGAAGAATTTGATAACTACATGGGAGAAATTGATTAATCCGACAACAAAAGATTTTGGAACAAGAGAAAATACATCTACAAAACCTTATATGAAGTTCACCTTTATACCAGGACATTAATATGGCCAAATGGAAGTGTAGAAAGGGTTTTTAGTTATGCCGGTATCTTATCTGGGCAGCGTAGGAACAGAATTTCGATTAACAGACTTGCACAACGATTAAAGTTAAGACAAAGCATAAATAAGTAATAATAACGACACTATTCATTCAATTATTGATTTGCGAACATTTTTATCCATTAATTCAATAAAAAATAATCCTGAAAATTGCCGAAAATTCCGATTTGACACAATTGTCATGACACACCGTGACAATTTTGTCAAAAATGAGAATTCGACACAACGTGACACAATTGTCAAATCTGGAAATTTTGGGGTGTGTCAAAGTGTGTCATGTGTCATGACACACCCGTGAAAATAGTACACCTTTAGAATAGCATAATTGTCACAAAAACAGGTAAAATCCATTTGACACAGTTGTGTCACGGATTGGACAATATTGTCACGGCGAGCACAGGATTTGACACAAATAAAAATCATGAAATTGACACATATGACCGGTTTTCGTGACAATATTGTCAAAATCAGGATTATGAGTCAAATTTAACAAAAATTTAAAGAGGGACAATTTTGTCAATTGACACATTTGACACATTTGTGTCTGACACAAATTTGACACAAAAAATTTTGACACATTTGTGTCATCAAAAACGTGACACAAAACTGTGTCACAATTGTGTCAATTTTGTACCATCACTAGTTTAAATAGAATGTTTCTTGCTGTTGTTTCCGACGGTACTTTAAGGGAAAGAGAGTCAAAAAAGTCAATGAATTCTTTTTTACGAAAATTGTGAAGAACAATGCCACACGAAGCCATCATTGCGACCAACGATTCTTCAAAGTTTCTAGGATTCACAGTTATCATTTGCTGCATTCCTGGTTTCTTTCCCGACTCCAATACTCGTTGGTGTTTGTCTGATTCCATGTGGCTTTCGACGTATCGAAATTTATCAAACGAAACCTGTTTGTTACAATAATTGCACCATAGTGTGTTATTGGGTGTAACTGAAAACTCTTCCGAAAACAGCTTCTATACGTTCTTTAGTTTTGCTTCACAGTTGACAATGTTTTTCATCCAAATTTTAACTTTTATTTTAACCTATAAACTTTATAAACAACAGCCAAATCCATTGGAAACGACTTAAAGCATGATATTATGTGATATTTAATTAGATTATTCGTTTTAACAATTCTACCTTTTGGTTGCCCTAATAATTATTCATTTGCCTGTATAACAATATTATACACAATATACTTGAAGATCTTGGGAAATTTGACTCCCTTACTTATTTTAAAATTGATTTTACATAATATTTTATCAAACTACTTTGATACAGATTTATTTAATTTAACAAATATATGGGTTGTTATTTATTTCATATTAAATATAAATCCAAAGTTAGGAATAAATAAAGTGTTGACAAAATGAAGAAAAATTAAATTTTGAAAAATGAAAACTCAGGTAACACCATTTAAAAACTTATTCCTAAAGTGACACACAATACCTCTTTTAAAGTAATAAACCTCTACAATTTATATTACTTAATAAAAATTCTTCGTATGCCCACGCAGTCAAAGGGTTAATTAATCAAATAAAATCAGAAATCTAGGGACTTTTTCTTTTGTACATAAGTAAGTTCTATGTTAATACTCCGTGTGATAAATACAAGGTATTAATTTAATAACATCTTATTATACGCCTTGATATCACAAATAACTTTCCCTTATCAGGGTTGGGAGGTTTAAACCACGAGGTTTAAACCGGTTTTTGCCGTCCTGTCCAAAAGGTTTTGGACGTAAAAGACGTCTTAAACCTCCTATTTGGTAGGGCTTGAGGGGGCTGAAATTGAAACGTGAAATGACCTTTTCCAAAAACGTCACCAAATGATCATGATATTTTGTCTGAACGCTTAATTTTTTGTCGCCAAAAAAAACAATAAACTCAAAATTTTTTATATTAGATTTTTAATAAATTAAACGTCGATCATAAAATTACGAAATATGGTAACCTGAAAAAAGGGTTTTGGACAGGATTAAACCAGGTTTAAACCTGGATTAAACCACTTGTCCTGTACAAAAGGTTATGGACGGTCTTAAACCCCACCCTGCCCCTTATTGTTGTATTTGTTTAGATCTTCTTCCAATCTGGGGGCTTTAAAAGAATTAATAGGAATTATAAGCTACTCCGTTATTTGAACAAACCTTCGAGTGCACAGTTTTCTTTTATAGACCAAAGACTGCGCCTAATTATTATTTTAGAAGGTTGCAAGTTAATTTATCGCTTATGATTAAGATCATTGAACGATATGCGTATTTCTTTTGAGTTATCTTCTTTAAATTTCGTCTGTTATGGTTTAGTTTGATTGCAGACTGTTACTATTCCCTGTTATTCCTCGTTTCCACAATAAGTTATAGGTATACCTATAGAATGTATGTGAAATTGTGCTTTTATATCACATTTCATCCATTGTATTTTAAATACTTGATTAAGCCTGATGCTTGACTTGTTGGTATGGATGGAATGAGTAAAGGAGGAAATTTTAAGTTTCAAAATATTTGAGAAGTTTTTATTAATATTTGAATCAACACCTATAATTTATGAACCATATTTATCAATTGTATTGTTTATTTTTTATATAGCCAAATATATTGGTCAAAAATCGACTTTTAATTTTTTGAAAAGTTAAATTTTTAAAAACTGGGGAACGATCCAGGGGCGTCTTAAATTCACAATGGGTCTTATTTTGTTTATTTTGTTCTAATATATCCCCTATACTATTTATTGAATATGGAAGTCCCTATAAAACAAAATTAATTCCCTTATCTAATAAGTGCTCCGCTTCGCTTCGCACGATTGATGTATTGTCATTTAGTCATATTTTGGAAATTTGCATGTACAATGATCTCTATTTAAAAACATTTTTATAATATAACACCTCCTTAATATCAGCAAAATACATGGAGTCCGCCACTTTAATTTTCATAAACGTGATATCCAAAAGTTCAACAAAAACTCAAATCTAAAAATGGGCCAAATATAAACACACATGTTATGTACTTCAAAAAGTTAAGATATGACAATAGTATATCAAAAATGACGGTCTTTCATGGATTCTGCTATATGCAATCGATAGAATGGGATGATACCTACTTTAGTGGCCATATTTGTGACCCCTAAAACCTGTAAAAACGTATAACCAGAGACCGGGGAAATAGTTCAGTTTGAACTAACTAATAGTTGATCCAAAAAAGTTCTAGCGATTGTTGCAAAAAGTTCGTAATAGTTACGAAATATAGTATCTAATGCAATGTATAAACATATCAAGTTAATAAATTTATAATAAATCCAAAAAATTTAGTATTTCAAAATAATAATAAATATTTGCAAGTTAAAAATTTTGATCACAAAAATGGTTTAATTAAATTTAATAAATAAATCATTATTAGGGCTCCCAAAAAGCTAGTTTTCAAAATTAAACATGATTATTATCATGTTTTAAAAACGTTATAGAACGATTTTCAGTTCAGAGCCTTTGGTAGCGATATTTAAAACAATAAAGGGCAATAAGGCAAATTTGGGCGATTTTGAAGTGAATCTACCAAAACAATAGAAGTTTGAAATAATAAACGGAATTATCTGAGTTATGGGCTTGGTAAAATTCTACCAAATATTTTTTGCGAAAAAATCAAAAATTATACTCATCATATGTATCTTAATAGTTATTTGATATCGTTATTAATACATAGTCAGACTTCTTTCGTCATTTCAGGTCATTTTCAGAATGAATTATTCCAATTTATTTTTAAATAGCTTAATTTTCATCGTTTTGGGGGTTATTTGGCGTTAATAATACATATTGTAAGAGCAATACGCATAAAATATAAAAATTATGTCTGGGAGCCCTAGCCACCATCTATTTCCCTAGGCCAATTTATGTAAGTTTGTTCGGAATTCATAAAATCTAAAATTTAAAAACAAAAAGTTCGCCGTTTAATGGCAAAAAGTACCAAAAAGTACCAAATTTGAAAAGGTTCGATTCTAAATATACATATACGAAGCATATTTGGACATTTAAACATCAGACCATGATTATAAATGAATATTAACAAATTTCTAAAAAAGTTCATTGAACTTTACCCCCGGTCTCTGGTTATAACGTACCCCCTTTCTTCTAAAATAACGTTAATTTCGAACAAGAAATTAAAATACATGGGATTCTGGGTCTCTAATATATACAAAGTGATATATAATTAATGTCATATTCAGATTAGTATATTAACATACAGGCTGGAATCTTGTTTCCCACACTTTCTTCCATTTCCCACACTTTCTTCCGATTCCCACACTATCTTCCAAACCCCACAATCGTCCATTTTAGCATGATTACTGGTGGTTTTATGGTGTTTCACACATCCTAACCGATGTATGACGATATTCCTCAAAGACAGAGACTATTTTGATCTGTTAATACGAAAATCCACACTATATTCTTGAATATTACGCGCACGTTCTCAATTTTTAAAATTTGAAAATTTAAAGCAATCAAGTCATATAAACGTGTAAAATCGACTTCCCAGCTTTCATAGCCTAATATATTTGTAATAATTTTCAAAAATTATCTTTAAAATTTAATATATTTTATGCACACATACCATATTTAGCGATAAAAATCAACTTCAAAGTCACTGTAATTTGAGTATGTAGTCAGCAATTCAACTGTGTAAATATGCTTATATTTATTCATTAAACAGATAGTCTGCAATAATTGGCCAATATTCAGAGTATTTTGTTGTTCGTTAGGCTCGGAAAAAAACCAAAAAAACATTTTTAAATTTTGAAAAAATCTATACTAGAGTACTCACTGAAAATGTTAAATATGCACAATATGGGGCTAATGTGAGTATATAGCCGTGAGATGGCATTGTTTTCCGTATTTCTGGTAAAAATTATGATAAAATTGGTCTGAGTGTGGGAATTGGAAGACAGTGTGGGAATCGGAAGAAAGTGTGGGAAATGGAAGAAAATGTGGGGTGACGATTTACAGCCTAAAGGGAAGATACTAACTTTATAATTGCCACCTTATAAATGATTTAATAAGGCTAATCTTACACTAAAGATAGCATAAATAATTTTAATTTGTTAGGTTACATACTATGGAAATAAACAACATTTAATATTTCCATTTGATATACAACTACAGTCAACTCCGGATATAACGAAGTCGTCAAAAATGGTCCATTTTCCTCTATAATTTTGTTCGGATATAACAAATTATCGCTTATAACGGGGTAGTTGAAATTTAACGAATATTTAAATTGAATTTTACGGCCTCTGAGATATTCCCAAAATATCAAAATTATGGAAATACATACTAAACGTATATAATCTTGGTTGGTATCAATACTTTTCCTAACAACCCCTTAATTTGTCATAACTGGATTTTTTGATCGGATATAACGAAGTTTTTTGTTATATCCGGAGTTGACTGTAATAATAAAAGATAAGGATCGAATAAATATAATTTAATCAATTAATATATATTTTATTTTAATAATGATTCACATATTTAGATTGAATATAATGTTTATAGCAAAAATCATACATGAGTTAAGATCGATGAGTTGGAAATCATAATAAATACAAAATTATTCGTTATTAAATAGTATATCCATATATATTTAATTATTATTATTTTCCCGGTTTGTAATCTGTGGTGTTTATTTATATAAAGTTGGTGATTGAAAGTTATGTCCGTAAAGCAGAGATTTTATAACATTCTCTCTGGAAATAAGTGGTTCAAGTTGTTTCTTGAATTTATCCTTCCGTCCATTAAGATACTCCCGTTTCCCCGCATGTATATTTAAAATTAAACATTCCTGTGTAGCTCACAACATACCGCTCGCCCCTATTCCGAACCCCTTAGTATACAAAATTTAAAACTCTCCAATCCCCAAATATACTTAGTAGGTGACCATGATGATTCTTAAGAGAATGGTATACGCTGTTTTCAGTGTCTTCGTTTTAATTTTTCCACGCACTTAGTTTGAATATGGTAGATTTATCAATTGTAATGAATCCGGGAATCTAACATGATCAATATGTCCAAACTTACGAAATTTGACTCAAAGACTTCTATAGAGCCGTGACCTCCAAAGGCCAAGCTTATCATGGTTGTTTGTAAAGCCTATGTTCCAATACAGATCTATCGTAAATTAACCCTTGATTATCAAACCTTGTGTCAGTGTTATTATATTGTTTTCGTATTTGGGTACTTGTTTTATGAGCTTTTAGACTTGTTAGGAGCTTATAGGAACGTAAACTCAAGTTTTACCTTTTATCTCAGGCATAAATTCCCTATTTTTTAAATTTCTTATTCTTTGTCTTGTCAAACACTCTAGATGTTGTTTGGTCACTTTTTCTTTTCGAGTGTTTTAAAGCTGTTCATGTCCCTTAAATCTGTCATGTGATTCCATGAAGGGAACAGTGTTGTAGGTGTTTTAATTTGGTGACCTAGGACATAACAATTAATTCATATGTGTTGGTCGGATTTAGTTCCATGTCTATAAAAAGTCGCTTATGTTTGTTATTTTCAATGATGAGTAGGGCGTTGCTGGGGGCTCCATTCTTCACAGCCACAAAAAGTGCCCACAGCCACAAATTTTTTTTTCAAAATCACAAAAATCTGATTAATCGAAACAAAATTAATTTTAAATTATAGATAAATACATGAGAGATATTATATATAGACAATATGTAATATAGATAGGATAGTTTATGATAAAATACAAATTTATTCAAATTCTAAAATAATGTTAATATCGATTTATGAAACGATAATAACAATATCTTGGTAAAAAATAATTTATTCTAAATACCAAAATTAACTTTCTAGATACATTAATTTTTTTCGAAAAATAAATAAAAAATTCGAATTATTGATAGTGAAACATTTTTGTGGCTGTGGGCACTCATGCCATTGCTGGGGTATGTGAGCATTATCCGATCTGTATGAGCTGAGTAACGGTTAGGGATTCTAATTTCAAACAACGGGATCACTAGCCCTCCTTGGATTGTGTTCTTTTACGAAGTCGTCCATGATATGTCCAAATAGACTGTTGTGTTTCCCGCTACAATCATAATAATATTATAATCATATAGTCTATTGGCTTTGAATATGTTAGCTTTTTGACCAAAACAATAAATTTGATCTTGTATTCGTGTTTAACCAAATTGTCGTTGGGGTTTGTTTCGAATTTGTAAATTGAAAGATTGTCACGTCCACACTAAAATGATGTACTAATTCTTTCGCTCCTTAGATCATTACACTCAATCTCGGGATATTATTGAAATTTTGCCGTCTTTTAACATATGAAGAAGTATTAACCTGAAACTTTTAGTTGGTTCTTTATTGGCGAATGAAATGATATTGTCGGGATAAGCAAAGTTTAGGCCTTTAACTGTACTATTTCGAATACTGGCCCATTTTACAAAGAAAATTCAGAATCCTTGTTAAGCCCATAAGTAATAGCTTGATATATAAAGTTACATTGGGCAGAAAACATCGCCTATGTCTATTTCTTTAATTTTACAAATATTCCTGAGTTTCCTCTTCTTTCAAGTTTCCGTTGTAATAATTCAAGTCTATTCCAATATCAAATTAAGACTCTGTTTCTTTCTTTAAATGTTTCTTTTTTCTTTTATATCTTTTTTGTTGCATTTCTAATTGAGTATATAGCTTTGAAAGCATTTCTTTATCAATAGTGTGTTTAGAAAATGCTAAGTTAGGTGCTGGTTCCGTAATTTGGCACATAAATTCAAGTTTGGAACTTATTAAATGCAAATAGTAAGGAGATTTAGAGGAAGACGCTTTCTTTTCAATTTCTTGCAACATGTTGTCAATATTGTTTCTCGGTTTATTAGCGGTTGTTTATATGCTTTCAATATCAATTCTATCTAGATTTTTCCTCATATCTTCTCTCACTTGCCCTTCTGAAGCATTGCTACACTCTTTACCAATTAGAACTTCGGGTTTGTTCTGTGATGACAATTAAACGACCAGGACCACTTGTACCAATATTTCCCGGTTCGATTACGGTTAGTAACCATGGTAATTTTTAAGTTTGTAATTTATAATATGTTGTTCATTTACATATGTTTAGTTGTTATAACCAATAAAAGACAGTTTGTCGTCTTCATCGTGTTATTATTTTTTTTGTATTTTTTAAAAGTTAAAATTTGGTACTTAAAAAATGGTAGCTAACATGGTTAATTTGTCATCTTTGTTTCAAGATTGTTGCAAAGCTGAGTCACTAGTTCATTATCTACAAGATATAGGATTGCTACCTAAGATAACAAGTTTTCCTAAATGTGGTGGACTGGTTGATAGCCATCAGTATTATTGTAGGGGTACATTAAACCGTAGGTGGTCTTGTGTTAACTGTAAGAACAGATTTAGCATGGGTTCGAAGACATTCTTTGAAAAGTCCCGAATTAAAGGATATGAATTACTGATTTTCCTATATTTTTTATAATGGGCATTATGAATATTCCCTCTTTTTAAAAGAATGCAACATAGGGTCAAATGAGACCGTCTGTGCAAATCTAAGGTGTTTAAGAAATGCATGTTTAGAATCAAATTTTAGGAACTTTCGGAAAATCGGTGGCACTGGACATAAAGTTGAAGTAGATGAAACCCATTTATATAAAAGAAAATACCAGAGAGGGAGATGGGTAGCAGAACAATGGTTAGTAGGAGGAGTAGATCGGGGTACAAAAGAAAAATTTTTAGTTTTGGTACCAGACCGGACTTCGGTTACCTTAAAAGCGGCCATTGAAGCACATGTTCAGAGTGGTACAGTCGTATTCACAGATGGTTGGGCCGCTTACCGGCGTGCATTAACCAAACTAAATATGGAGCATTATATAGTTAACCATAGTGAAAACTTTGTTGCTCCTAAAAAAGAATTAATAAATGGAGAAATAACATCTATTCATACGCAGGGAATTGAAAATATATGGGGAGTTTATAAAAGATGGATGCGAAGAAATTCACTGGACCAAGGAACTAGAGATAATTGTGAATTATATTTAGCTGAATGGTATTATCGGGATAAGAAAAGGACTTGGAAAGAATTTTGTGATGATGTCAGAATTTTTTTTGAAAACATCTGAAATTAATTATATAAATCGATAAAATGAAGTTCTTCTTTATTGTTTTATAACACTCTCTATAAATTCAAATTCATGTATTTCCGTAATTGTGTTGCATAAAAGTTTAATAAACAAAAAACCATTTACAAAAATTAAATAAACCTCCCGGAACACGTAAAAACGTTTTAATCATGTTATTAGAAACAAATAAGACCTCTAATATAAATATAAAAGGTGCGTTTTTATAATAGAATCGTTATTTATCAAAATTAAATTATATATTTTGTGTGAATTAAAATTACTCCCGAAATTTTTGTAGTAGGTGTTTGTGACTTTTCATATAAAATAGGAAGGCACATTTGATTTTTTAAACTTATTTTTTTAATTTATTCATTACAATCACTTTTATTCATTTAATTTATAATTTGTCTAGTTCTTTAATCGTTATATTGCCCATGTCAAGATTTTGTTATGTTTTTTCAATTTTAAAAATTTAAATGTATTGTGAAACTTGCTGCCTTGAATTCAGAACCCAGAAAGGTCTAAATATACACCGAACACGTCTTCATTACACAAACAATCTCGAACTTCATACTTGTAGTTTATGTGTTGATACATCCCTAGATATATTAACAATTCATTTACTAGGTAATATTCCATAGATGTAAAGGCTATGAAATGACAGGACGGTTATTTTGATGTCTATCAAAGCAATATTACTCTTAATACATTTAAATATGTGCTAACCTTAATTAATGGCTAAATAACGTACATAATATATTGACTCTCATAATACTACGAGCTGTTATAAGATATCTAAAGCTGAATATTGAATAGAATCGTAAGATAATGAAGGAGCCCGTGGTTTAAAGAATATTTAAGCGTATCGAATCAAGGTTGATGATATTATTCCATTCATTACAGTTGAGCAATATCTATTATGGGACTTTGGCGATATATAGATAGACGCGGCTTATGTTAGCTTTTAAGACATTATCTAAGGTGGGTTGTTTAAATACCAATGATAAAGGATTGAATACGTTTCATACTGCGAAAATATCGAAACCTTAATAGGTTTTATATAGAGCAAACTAGCCAATCGTATAAAGAATGCGGCCACTTCAACATGTGACTATCATCACAACCTTTTTAGGACGTTGTTATTAGTAGATATGAGGATATTTGATTTATGATTTAAAGTGAAAATAATGAAATTCACCGCACATTTTATATGAATTGCGACACCAAATATTAATAATAGATTGTTTAATTAACTTTCAATGACATTAAAATTTTAAAATTTTAGTATAAGTGATCATACTTTTTCAGTATATAATAAAATTTGGATTTATTTATAACATATGATAAAACTGACGAATTTATAAAACTTAATGTATTTAGTTTTAGGTTGTATATAATTTAACATACTATTATGGATTGATTTTAACTTTATAAACTCTTGTTAATTATAGTTTCTGATATAATAACCTTTAAATATATGAATATTTTAATATTGCGAAATCTTTATTTTGCATCCAACAAATAGAGTTCAATCGAATCCTGGACCTTTATATATTGTCTTTATCTAAGAACCTTTTTGTTTCAATAATGGTTCGCCATATAGATATAAGTTAAGATAAACGCATTCCATTTCTTTTGGCAAGGATTGGTGTTCATGTTTATATGTTATCTTTGTAGAATTATAGATAGTGTGATATTTCTAGATGTTGTAATGTATTAACTAAGCCTATTATGTTCTGTGTTTGGCTAAAGAAAATTCTAACTCATTTAATTGCCGGCGATCGATTCTTCAAGGACACATAATTGTATCAAATACTAGTTAGATATGCTAAAGGCATGAGCTTATCAGTTCATTGCATTTTTATGTTGCGTGTTTAGAAGGCTGTCAAAACTTTTGGTACCCATTTCGGGAATTCATATGCTTTTCTTTTTGTTGTCAATCGGTCACATATGGCTCAACATTGGTGTATATGGAGAATATTCCCGTATAAATAAGACATCTGATGTGATTGAGACCGAGTAAGAGACGTTTCAATTATTTAACAAATTAAAATTTTTAAAATTTATCAAAAGGATAACATCGTGGCTATACCAGAACTCAGAATACAAAACTACTCTGATCTATGCCGAACTTTCACGATAACATTAATAATTTGTTAAACGTTCGGCAAACAAGATATAAACTCATATACAGTACAAAAGACATCCCCTAACTATTTAACGGATAATCATATAATAAAGAAATACTGAATTTGGCTATATACATTAAACTTACGAACTACAATACTTTATCTGAAATGAAAACGATGGATATCCCAACGAACATTACTAACATGAAACAGAATTTTTATGGCCAATAGAAAAGAAACTAAATAATAGTCAAATATAAGAAGGTTGACTATAAACTACCTCATCTACAATTCTAGTCAACGGCAACACTAATAAAAAATACTTAAATTTTAACAAAGAAACTTCTAGGTACAGCAAGAGTTAGCGATTTTTATAGACCCGGTTATTTTGCCACACCATCGATAATGAATTCCAACAAAAGGGCAACGGCCAAATAAAGAAATTTTCTTCAAAATCACATAATGGAAGCTTTACGACTATTGATGCGTATAACTATAGAAGGGAATTATAGCTACAACATTCATGGATGATGCAATCTAGATTTGATTATCGGTATCATTTCCATATCAATTATTGAAAATACCATATCGTGTAGACTTTGAAATACAAACCCAACGTGATATTAAAATAATATTTATAAGATATGATAAGGAATTTCTATTCGAGGGTTTAATGACTTTATGTAGAATTAGAACTTGTTACAAATATAATTCAACTTTCTTAACTGGACAAATTCATTTAATGAAAGTATACAACAAATAATATGTGGAGATTTGATAGATACTTACTCAAAAACATTAAAATAGTCCATGTGTTGTGGTTTGAATGATTAGGGTTTAATATTCGTTTGTAATGTTTGAGAATAAGGAAATAACGAAGATAATACTATTTACTTTTGTGGTGCTGTGAATTGTATATATCTATTAACGATCTATCTGCCAAGGATGTGTTATGAAGTCGCAGAATATAAACAAGAGGGCTACCCATTATAATCAAATCAAATGTTTATTTAAATATTCGAATAACTAACCATTAGATATTAAAAGTATTATTAGCTTACTTTATAAATAGACATTGTTTTTAATAATCAATTGACCTAATAGTATTTATCTATACCAACTCCGCTGTGTCCTTTGTTTTTTCATCATTTTCGAGTCAATTTTCATATCCAAATCAACAGAAGCATCTTTGGAATATCGCATGAAGTTGTTCAAAAGCTGTATTTCTTCATGTATGTTTCCCAATATCATAGAATCATCAGTCTCGGCTATTTGTATTTTTAATTCACACATTTGTTCAGATATCTTGTTTTTAATCGAGTTGTTATTCTTTACATTGCTATTGACCGACGTGTTGTATTCCAAATCTGTTTTAAACGCTATTGTTGATTCTGTTTTATCCATAGCCACATCTTCCGAGCCACTGTTCTTGTGTGGCTCTTCGATAATGATATCATTATAGATTCTTGACAACTGTACTTCTTCTGAACCAATATTATTGATATCAACAACGGATGCTGTGACAATCTTTGTGCGATTACTCTCGTCTTGACAATTAGACGATTCAGTAACTAGTTTTCCACCTTCCAGACAATCATGGTAATTCCTTTCTTTCATAACTTCGTAGAGTTCATGTGCAGCATGCACATGTTTGCAAAACTCCTTTTTAGATGCAAACGATAGGCAGGAGCAAACATACCTATATTTACAAACCTTGCAGTGAGTACATATATGAAAGCAATTTATAGAGCAGTTGGTACAGGTTCCTTCTGTTATTTCATATTGCTTGTATCTGAACAGTTTGTGTACAGGGTCGTAAACGAATTTCTTTTTGTTTAATTCCAAACTTAATTTGTGTTTACGATGTGCTATCTGGGTTCTATAATTCATATATTGTAGTTGTTTAGAATGGTTTTGTCTTTTAAGGGTCACATTTCTGTGCTTTTCAAACAGTAAGAGGGCGTTAAAAATGAAATCAAGTCTATTTCTCGAAGAAAAACATAAATACGTTCGTTTGAATTCTCCAAAAAATGCCTCTACAAACATGTTTGTATTTACCAAACTGTCTATACGGGAACTGAGGCACCATCTTTCGTAAACACATGAATAAAACTTTTTAAAATAATCCGAGAAATTCTTGCTTTTTCTTTCACAATATCTTTCAAATATACCCAACTTCTGTTTGAATTCAGTCCCGCAGTATATTTTTGTTAATTCTTCAAACTTCTTTTCAATAGCAAACCTGTATTCCGTGTTCTTTATTTTGGCATGGATTTGTTTATGTACTGCTTTTTTCACATGCCACAAACAGTACAATCTTTTTGGATTATTCCCAAAGACGGTGTTCCATGCCTTATAAAAGATAGACGACATGCCTGACATGAAAAAATCGGCTTTTAGTTCCAAATTCCCAAATATTTTAAATTTTTGTAATATATTCTCACAATTTAGTTGTGTTTCTGAATTCGTTACAATATATAAAATCGGTGTAAATGTGATACGTGATGACAAATGGCCATATACAATAAGAGAGTAGTTGTACATGTTTGTGCCAAATGTTGCATCCGACATAATAGTTAGTCTTTTGTCTAGAGTCTCCGGGTTAAAAAGAGGCGATGAGAATGCAAATGTGAATGTTCCAGAAGAATCTTTGAGATTTGGCTCTTTCTTGGGGGTTTGGAGATATGTAAACGTACTCGGATTTTTTTCAGAAACCAATTTCAAGTTGTATTGTAAACTTTCAAAGACATTGATATTGAATCTTTTGGGGTCGGAATAACGATATTTTAAATATCGTAAATAGTTTAGTGTAATCATGTCACTCTTTTTTGATATACTTTCCCCAACGCCTTGTAGCAAATTCTTATAAATTTCTTTCAGTGGTATTTTCTGTCGAATCTTTGATATTAGATTAGATTTAACATCAATAGGTAACTTAATTTTATCATAATCAACATTATGATTATGGTAGAGGCAAAAGTTAAGTTTGAATTTGTTGTTGGAAAATATTGTTGTCGTAATAAATGAAATACATGATATGGTCTCCGAATTATGACTGCATTTAAAATAAGAAGTTGTTTTTGACCCTGTCTTTTTGTTGCCAGTAGTTTTATAGAATGTTTCTTTTTGCGTTCTTCTTATAATATCAAGATACTTGTCCATTTTCTGATATGAATCGAAATAAATTATTTCATTTACGATGTGCATTTTGTGTTCCCCAAGTAAGTGATCCTTAAGAAGTTTGTCAGTACTAAAAGAATCGTCACAAAGGTTGCATGTATATCGAAAAATTTGCGGTTGGCTGTTATCAATGTGACAATTGATGTGGTTATTAAAACTCTTCTTACTTCTATACAGTTTGCCACATAAACTACAAGTATGAAGTTCGAGATTGTTTGTGTAATGAAGACGTGTTCGGTGTATATTTAGACCTTTCTGGGTTCTGAATTCAAGGCAGCAAGTTTCACAATACATTTAAATTTTTAAAATTGAAAAAACATAACAAAATCTTGACATGGGCAATATAACGATTAAAGAACTAGACAAATTATAAATTAAATGAATAAAAGTGATTTTAATGAATAAATTAAAAAAATAAGTTTAAAAAATCAAATGTGCCGTCCTATTTTATATGAAAAGTGACGTTGGGTCGGTCGGAAGAGTTTTCCTTTCCGATCGCTCATGTAAATTGAAATCACAATTTTTCACAACAACATTTTTACAAGCATGCTTGTAATAAAAAAATTTTACCATGTAATAAAACACTATAAATAACTTCCAACCTCATAATCGTGATTATTGTGTTAATTCATATTGAATAAATACCTTTGTATATGATATATCAAAATCATCTTAGAGTTATCAAACAAATTGGCTTCATTTAAAGTGCTTTCAAGACCTATAATATGAAATACGCCTGTCTATGGTTTATTTTGACTTGATAAATGCCACGAAATCATTTAAAATTATTTTTTATTTTTATGTAATTTTGAATTCAATATAAACCCCTATAATGAAACTAAATCGATTGATTTGAGGTTTGTGTTAAATTGTGGATTTAATTACATTATATTATTGTATCAAAAGTGATTTTATATCAAAATAAAGAAGACATGCCTTTTTGGGTAAAAAATTAGATAGTTCCAATGTCTTTCCGGCCGGTTCCGACCAGGGTTCGGCAAATTCCGTGGTTTGTTCCGTCTTTTATTTTTTGGTGGTTAAATTTTTGAAAAGAAAATTTTCTAAACAAAGTGAAAACGTAGGCATTGTTTTGGGGAACAAAAAAATATTTTCAAAAATTTAATGTGTAGCAAAAATACAAAAAAAATAAAATTGTTGCTAAAAATGTTCAAAAATGACATATGTTGAAGATCTGAGTTTTCTATATAAAATAAGTTTCAAAGTCCTAACTAGAGATTGGACAAACGAATATTCGTTTTGGAAAACTTTGAATATTCGTCAAAAATCGGATTTCTGGTATTCGTTTTCCGAAGATTCTTTTGAAAATAATTTCAAATTTTGCGAAAATTTCAAAAAATATTCGAATATTCGTCGATTTTTATATTTGAAAAAATTAAATTTTGGAATTGAACAAAAAAAAAATATGCAAAATTTAGATTTTAAAACCAGAATGACGAAATTGATATTTAAAATAAATTTATTTTGGAATTTTCTATGTATTAAGACGTTTCAAAATTCCGAAGATTCTTCGAATATTCGTCTCCTTGGAAAATCGTGCTTCGAATATTCGTACATTTTGCAAGTGTCCAATCTCTAGTCCTAACATGTGAGGGCTCAGATTTCATTTCCCCCAAATTATTTCATTTTCCCTAAAATTGTTTCATTTTCTCCTGAATCATCCCATTTCCCCCCAAATCATCCCAATACCCCCAAATTATTTCATTTTTCACCATGTAAAATTTCATTTCCCCCCAAATTTCAAATTATGAAAATTTGGAATTTGAAATTTCCAAATTTTAAACTGACCGTTTATCGAGGTGGTGTAGGTTAAATCACCGTCTGAGCGTTCGGTTTATTGTATTTTCCTCCGGAAAATACAATATATTTCAAAAAGTATCCTCAGTGATTATTTTGTGATTTTTGTGCCATTTTAAAATAATTTGGGGGGAAATGTGATGGAAGCCACATGTGAGATATCCGAACCACATAATTTTTGAAAATTATGATGTAAAATTAATTTATATGTCTTCCAAACTCGTCTAAACCCAAATGGGTCTAGTTTGTGGTGTCTTGGCATGAATATGGGTTGTTTTGGGATATTAAATAAGGGTTGTATGGAAGATAAATGAAACTTTTTTCAAAAAACACAAAGCATCCAAATGAAAATCCTTAAATTATTAAAATATTTATTATTTAGTTACTATTCGTCGAATAATTCCTTCCACGTGTGTTTAAGATCATTTTATTATTAAAAAACAATTTCACATCAACCAACGAAGGAAGTGTTCTGAATATTTTTCGAAAATACAAAAAAAAACAGAATCCAAAAATTTACCCCTGATTCCGCGGATTATTCTGTGTTTTACGACATAACGAATTTGCCGAACCCTGGTTCCGACCCGAACGGGCCGGGTTCGGGTGGAAGAAGGACCAAAAATCGCTAAAAATTCTCAACAAAACGTGAAACATGAAAATAATGAAAATATAATAATATAAACTTCAGATATACATTCCAGTAATTAAGCAAACGTGGGAAAGATTCCCAATGGATTATTTGGGGCCTTAGGTCTAAGAAAATTTGAACATCCACTCATATTTTGGTGTAAATATAAACAGAATTTTTGAAATTACATGATAAATTACTACCAAAAAATTTATATTTTCTAATGTCTGGAATAAACCATGTTCTGACCTAACCCTATCCCTGCCTTGGAACCATTTTGACTCAATAAATCATCTAGGAATTGTTTTCTGGCGGTCAATATGGCCCATATGGTCCTCTACAAACTACGCCATGGGCCATATTGACCCATATGGTAGCCAAAGTGTCAAAAGAGAGATGACTAAAATGTTTTAAAAACCATTTTCGGAAGCTCTAATTATAACCCAACCTTATATCCTTGGTCCCACTATTTAACCCGTAAATCTCAATTTTTTTTGTTTTTTTTTTTGATAACTTTTTACAGTATGGGAAATAACGCCTCAAGCCTTGACGACAATTCCTACTTAAACAACGGTTCGATGTATTTATTCTATAAAGACATTTAAAGTCCAAAAGAGTTATAAAACTTAAGAGTAGTGCCGGAAAAGAATATCAAGACACCGTCAAGGACACTTTATATTCAACCGTGTTTGGAAGGAGCCCTCAGAATCTCGAAAAGTTGTTTTTATGTCCAAAGAACCGAGATACGATGGAGTTTCTTTCAATGAACGTTCTTGAGTCTTTTAACACTCTCATGATGGTTTTAGAAGAGACTCAGAAAATGTGTGACTGTTCTAAGCTCACATGCGGCACGAACATAGTCTATATAGAGTACTTTGCCAAAGACAAGAAGCCCACCAATGCTTGCGAGACTATAGAAGACTGGTCTGACCAAATAGAGCTCATATTCAGCAATAGAATACTTGACAAGGACGACAATGTGGTGTTAAAAGACAGCAACGTTAAGCACCTAACGACCATATGCAAGTTGATATTCAGAGTGTACGCACACATGGCTACAACACATAAAGACTTGATGGGAGCGAGGGGATTGGACCCGTACTTCAACAGCTGCTTCAAAAGCTTCATATATTTTACGTGTGTTAACAGAATGCTCGAAGTGAAAGAGTATAAAAGTATACCGGGTATAATAAATGGGATAATGAAGAATAGCAAGTATAATCCAATCCTGAAAGAAACTAAATAATTATTGACTAATTTGACAGGTTGTTTTAATGATTTTTAATGTAGCTAGACATACCCATGAATATTTGTTACCTGTGTTTTTCTAAAATCGTACTTTGATATTTTTGAAAAATAAAATTTTAAATTCTGAGAAAAGATTGATGGAAAACACAACACCAGAGATGTTGGTCGAACAACTAGACCACAACCTATCTTCTAAATTATGGTGGGAAGCCTACCTGAACTTTCAAGAGCTCACTACAACAGCTTCAGACGAACTAGTCTGTGATGTAATTCAGAAATACATTCAGCCAAACATTGTCTTCTTTCCTTTCTCCAAAACATTTAGTTTATCCACAAAGACATTTGTACGGTCAAACAAAGTCCAAGAAGCCGCCGACTTCATAAATTTGGTTTCTTCCCAATTAGGCGACAAGTTTAATGAAGCTGAGAAGATGTTCGTTCAAATTGAGACGTACCGCTTTCTGCTATTTAGTACACCTGAGAAGATAGACATTTCCTCCTATTTATTTGACGTGTCCAGTATAGAGAGAAGGCTGGCATCTTCAGACATGGAAACTAGCAACGTAATATTCGGCCATTACTATAGCTTCCTAATTCAGTACTATAAGTTAAAAGGAAACATCGACTTATTCTTTGAATCCATGATTAAGTACTATAAAATAAACAAAGAAAACAATATGAATACTGTTGAAAAAGAAATGCTTTTAAAAGACGCCTGTATTGTCGCGATGATCTCCAAAAACTACTACAAACTCGATAAAGTTTATTATATACTTAAAGAGAACGATATTGAAGGCCTCCAGGAATTGAAAAAATTATTTTTCGAGTTCATTGAAGGGAACCTTGAGTACATAAAGAAAGCTCTTGAAGCAGTCAATTTGGATATACTCAAAACTAACAAAGAAGCAGTGATATTCCGCGCGAGGATATTCAGACTGTACAAAATAGTCCGAGAGTTCCAAAATAGAAAGGATAACAACGGAGTTATAAAATTGGACGATGTGCTAGGAAATGTGGCAGACGATGAAATAGGATTCATATTTGTTTACACAAGCGCGGTTGAAAATAAGCTATTTGATGCAACACTCGACATGGAAAAAAGAACCATAAGAATATTCCGAGTGAGGAACTTTATCATAAAAGAAGACGACGTAAAAGAATTGTTGAACGGTATTATGGTATTGAAAGAGAGAATACAAGAATTAATAAAAATACAGTAAATAATTTATCAAACATAATCAAAATATTTTATTTATTGTTAAACTTAGTAGAATAAAAAATCAGATTTATTTACATTATAAACTCTCAACATCTTTGTTGTGTTCTATGGCTTTTATTTCCTTTTTAACTTCAAACTTGTTGTTCCTAAAGAAATTACTGTGGACTATTCTGTTCAAGTTGTCTTCTATTTTGTCCACTAGCATGCCGTAGTCTTTTCCATTGAGTATTCCTTTCCCATGTATTAACTTTAGTTTATTCTTAAGTTTAGACAGGACGATTCTAATTACCAAGATAGAATACACCATTTGGCAGAAAAATGGGAGTTCTTCTTTTATGTGTTCAAGAAATTCTATGAGCTTTTTGTATTCACTTTCTATTTCCGCAATAACTTCTTCATCTGCTTCATCGGCCACAAGCTCATGTTTCAATTTTTGAAATAGTCTTATGCCTACAAAGAGCCTTTCAAAAGATTTAAAGAAAGGTTTCACTAACAAAGAAGAGAAATACTTCATAAAACAATTGTTCATAGATAGCTTCATATAAATGTAATTTTTTCCGAAGTTGTCAATCGTGTACTTTGTTATAATTGAAATGTCGTTGTTGTCTTCGGCAAGTTCCAAGTAATGTTTCAAGTCGAGATAGGCTCCTGACGAGATTCTCTCGTGGTCCTCCAATTTTAGCAGCTGTTTGTTTATAAGTCTGAATAATATTTTATTGTTTGTTAGATATTCCAAATTAATGTCTTCTTCTATTTTGGCTTTTTTATTATTTGTATTGCTATTAGATTTCGTTGTCTTATTTATATGTGTTGTTTTGAATTTAATTGTCTTTGCTTCTATAAACCCCCAATCCGGTTCGACGGGTGTTTTTGAGTTCTTTAGCTTGAATATATATTTATCCCTCAAATCGTTCAATGTGCTTTTCGTTTGTTCCAAAACCATAATATCTAAATCGTCTTTTTTGTTCATGTTAAACACAAAGATGTACAGTTTAACTAGTAATCCATTTATAATGAGGGTCATGAATGAAGTCAGTATTACTTTGAACAGAATTTCTTTTTCTTTTGTTGTAAATAATGTTAACGCCAATGAAACGCTAATAAAGCCCTTTAAGCCAGACAAAGCTAGAATGACTAATTCTTTTGCGCTGTTCTTATACCCCGTATATAGAAATATGGGGCTAAATATTATAACCAAGATATACCTGCTCATATTGACCACTAAGAAATAGTAGAAAGATTCTAGGATTAATGCTAATAGTTTGTCTCCTCTTCCTCCTTCCAAATATACGTCTAATATAGTACCATGGACAAGCACAACTAGAATATAGAAAAGAAGACTGTTAAGCACAAACTCCAATAAACTCAAAAAGCTTTCTGTGTAAAGTCTGTTCTTACGTACGAATAAAGTGTCTCTGTTTTTTGATAGAATTAAGCCGTAAAAGACCAGTGATAAAATTCCGCTCGACCCTATAGTGTATTCGGATAACAAGAAAAGAAAGTACGCAGTGGAAAGGAGAAATATAATGGAAGTCGGATATTGAAAGCGCATTAGGTTAGTGATAAATCTAGCTGCTACGGCTATGAAGTACCCCAGTATGAAGGGGAGAATGAGGTCGAAGAAAATTGTCCTGAAGAAGCTGTACACAGAGTTCCCACCTTCGCCACTTCTATAACCGTCTACTATTGAGGCGAAGATTATTGCCGTCCCATCGTTCAGCATACTCTCTCCCTCAATTAAGGTGGTTATGTTCTTTAAGTCACTAAATCCCTGTAGAATAGAGACAACGGAGACAGGGTCGGTTGCGCTGAGGATGGAACCGGACATGAGTATGTCGAGCCATGTACCTTGCGTGGGGTATATCAGTACAAGCCCTGTAAAAAGAAAGGAGGATACCAACACGCCTGGGACGGCCAGCATAAATACTTTGAACTTCTCGTGTACAAATATGTGATACTTTGCAGTGAATGAAGATACAAACAACAGACCGGGAATAAGAACGTCTATGTATAGCTTGGAGTCTGTCGTATATATTTCTTTGACTGAGGACGTGATGTCCTTGCAGAAGTCGATCTGGTTTCTGAGTAAATAGCAAATTTCTAAAAAACCCCAAGAAGCTAAAGACAACAATATTGTGTACGGAATGGATATGTTGTATCTGACAACAAGGTAGTTTATTAAACTACCAGCTAATAATACAAGGATTAATTGTAATGTCACGATCGTAAAGAAGTCCATTCTGTAGATTGTAAAATGAAGAGTTGAAAATATAAATCGAAGTGTGAAATTAATAAACCACAACGCATTATATGAGTTTATTATAATTTAAGAAATTACATTAATAATTATAAGCGATTTACTTTGTTTTGGGAGGATTTCGTATATCAGAATCAGTTTTATTTCAAAAAAATTTGTCACAGAACATTTGCATATTGTATGTTGTGGTGTCAAACCATTTTTAGGCACTATTAAAAATCAGAATAGTCTATGCTACTGACGGGTACTTGATTGTAAGTGGCATAGTGGTCAAACAGTGACCTTGTTTGTGGTGTATTGTATATTTTTCACGAAATTATATATTTGATGTTTTTTTATATATTATTTTATTTATTTTTATTTCGTGGATTTTCTTAACGGTTGGATGTTCGGCGTATTTTCTGATTAGTTATAATCAGTTATAATTCACGTTGTTGGCGCACGTCATCCTGCCTCTCCTTTGTGTAGCAAGGTCTCACTCTCTTTATGTTTATGATACTTTCTTTTTCGTCTTCTTGTATTCTTATTCTGTTCTCATCTAAGACTTCTAGCATCATGAAAGGACCTAGCCAGAATGGCTGTGTTATTCATGAACGCATGTGGCTCAACCAGATTGAATCTCCTTCTTTGTATTCATGGATGCTTCTTCTGTGATTTCTGTTTTCTTCTGAGGATCTTATAACGCTTTTCATCCTCTGTTTGCTTCTTGTAAGCTTGTTTTCCAAGTTCCTTTTTAAAGGGTCAAAGCATGAAAACCCGTCTTTCGCTTCTTGTGGCGTCGTGTTTAAATTTCGGTTTGTGTTTATGTTCAGCTTTATTTCAATCTTTTTCTTTAAAGTTTTCAATTGTGTTCCCAGATTCATTCTACAGTAAACTCTGAAGGTTTGGCCGGTTTTTGTCCCAAAATGCCTTGGGCTGGCTAAGATTAGAGTGACTAAGACATCTAAATTCTCTTTATATATTTTGGTAACAAAAATCTCAATTTGTTGTTCCCCCAAGGGGGACCCTTGGTTGTATCATCTATACGGGAAAATCATATAAAACCTATTTATAATGTCTATTTTCATTTACAAAACATGAATGGTGAATTTTAAATGTATTTAAAACCACGGGAAAACATTTTAACCACAGAGTTCGGTTAAAAAATGGGGATAAACACAATTTACAAGTATTTCAAAATTATTTTCTAATTTGACTAACACTAGAATGTTGCCGCCTAAAGAACTTAATAAAACAATGTATAAACGATTGATTTGGGGTAAACTCAATAATTTCAAGATCCTGTATTATTTTCAGAGCCCGAGAAGCACTTAAACAGCAAAATATTTTTAATTAAATTGGACCAAACCCCCTAAAAATTGGCTAAGAATGGAGCGACTAAGTCTTGAAATTGGCTAAACCTTCGTAGTTTACTGTAACAGTATCGGCTATTTGTTGATTTATTCTTTCCGATACGCCATTGCCTTGTGGGTTATATGGGGAAGTGTACTTGTTCTTTATTCCCATCCCCTGGCATCCTCCTGAGAAATTTTTTGACGTATATTGTCGTCCATTGTCCGAAAGTATTGAAATCGGCTCTATTTCGTTCTTGTTTATGAATTTTGTTAGACTTTTAAGGACAGTTTCTGCAGTTGTCTTTCCTAGAATGAATACTTCAGTGTATCTTGTGCAAAGATCTGTAAAAGTTACTATAGAGAAGTTGTCTCCTAAGATGTGTTCTGAGAAGTTATGGCTTTGAAAAGGATCAATAATATCTGTAGAGAGTCGTGTAAAAGGGGTTCACAGTATAAATTTCCTGTTAGTTTTCCGCTTTTAGTATGTGTTAATCTTTTCATTGTCTGGCAATCCGCACATTCTTTGGTTATCTTTGAAATTCGTTTCTTTATACCGGGGATGTGGAAATAGTTGTGAAGGTTCTCATATAAAGCCCTTCCACCTGGGTGCTGAAGATGTTGGTGAAATTCTTCTAAGAAAGCATAGGCATGAATGTTCGGTACAATAATTCGGTGTTTGTCGTCAACGTGCAAAGTGGTATCTTGTATTTCTTCTGTGATACCTGCAAATCTCTCTTTTAAGTATACTTCTGTGTCTTTCTGGTGTATTGCTAAAGCTTTTGGCTCGTAAAATATAGGTATTTTCTCATCTTTTATGGTGTGTAAACTGGAAAGTGTATCAGCTGGTTGTTTATCGATACCACTGATGTGTTTTAACTTTAGTTTGAATTCCGAGAGTATGAGTTTCCATCGCTCTCTTCGTTTGGTAAGATCGGAATCGGCGATTATATTCCGATTATCTGTGAAGACTGTTATATCTGCGAATAGTAGCATATTCCTAAAACATGTTAGACATTTGTATATTGCTAACATTTCCCTTTCTGGAATAGTATACCGCTGTTCTGTCAGATTTAGTTTGTGAGAATAGAAACCTATGGTCTTTTCTCCTTGTTTGACTATTCCCCCTAAGCCGATGTCGATGGCGTCCGTGTAGACTTCAAAGGGTTTGTCGAAGTCTATATAGAATAAGGTGTCACAAATTGGACATCCCTTATTAAACTTTGTTTCTTCTCTTCATCTTCAGTGGTCCATGAAAATTTTGCTCCCTTATGGAATTTTACTGTTAAGAAGTCTAGTCTGTCTGCGGCATAGCGTATTACAGGTCGAAAGTAATTGAAGAGTCCATGCAGTCTTTGTGCATCCGTTTTGGTCTTTGGAGTAAAATCTTTTACTGCGTCTGTTTTTCTTGTGTCAAATCTTGCTCCTTCGGCATTGAGTATAAGTCCTACGTAATGAGCTTCGTCTTTCCATATTGACTACTTTTCGAAGTTTATCGAAATGTTATGGCGTTGTATGGTCTTGAAGAAAGTGTTTAGGTGGTCCACATGTTCTGCTTCCGTTTGGCTATGAACCAAAAGGTCGTCAATGTATACTTTGACAAAAGGAAGGTCTTTAAAGATGTGGCTCATACACTGTTGAAAGCTGTATGGTGCATTTGTTAAACCAAAAGGTAGCCTCAAAAATTCGTATTTGTGGTTTCCACAAACGAATGCTGTAAGAGGTATTGACTCTTCTGAGAGGCGTATTTGATAGTAGCCTGAGTTTAAATCGAATTTGCTAAAAATTGTTGATCCTCTAAGTTGTGCGATAATGTCCGTAATCTTTGGAATAGGGATTCTTCTTTTATTGTTACTTTGTTCAGTTTCCTGTAATCAATGGCAGATCTTATGGTACCATTTTGTTTTACAATCGGAACTGCGGGATGAGCAAAGCGACTATTGCTTTCACGAATGACTCCTTTATCGATTAAGTCATGTAGTGTCTCCTCCACTCCCTCCTACTTTTGAGATGGGAAGAGGGTAAGCTCTCGAAGAAATAGGTGTGTAATCTGTCAGGGAAATGTGGTGCTCAACGCCGACTATCTCTCCTAAAGGTGGATTCTCAAGTTTTTGTTTCTTGACTAAGAGTTTAGCTTCTTCTTTGTAGCTTTTAGGTTCTTCGGATTTGATTTCGATGCATCTTGCTTTTTCTACAAGCCTGTTTTCTATCTGTTCATCACTCTTATCTTCTTGAAGTAGTTCATAATGAGTGTGGTCTACAGTTAGGATTCCAGTATCGAAATCTACGATTGCTCTTTGTTTTCTAAGCCAGTCTGTGCCAAGAATTAAGGCATAAGGCATTCTTGGTAGCACAATGAAATTGTGTGTCTATGTGTGATTCACATCGTTTTCTAGTTGCACGCTAAGAGTGCTTTCTTTGTCCGCTTGTTCGGTGCTTGAGTTTCCAAACATTATTTTCCTGGGTGGTGTTGTTTTCGAGGGTACCTTTGTGCTGTTTAGGTAGTTTTCTCGTATAAACGATAAGTTGGCTCCCGTGTCTATGAGTCCAATTTCAGGAATCTTGTTTACACAAACATTCAAAGTAGGATCTGTTTTCGAATACTCTCTTTCCTTTATGGTAAGAAGTTCTTCAGTTTCCTTTGGGGCAGTTCTTATTTGAAAATTGGAATTTTGTTTAGAATAACCGTTGTTCGGGTTTCCTTTCTGTTGGTATTCCTGTTTTTTGTATTCTTGTCTATTATCTTGACATGCCGAAGAAACTGGAAAAAAGTGAACTCTAAATTTTCTGAATTTTTCGAAAAAATTTTTTTACATATTAAAAACTTAAAAATAAAACAAAAAGAAGGAACTTTTTAGAAAATACAATAAAATTTTAAATTTCACTTTTATCATAGGGGTAATATATTTAAAATGACCTCCAAAACAACTATTTTTGATGAAAATTGTATTTTCGAAAAAGTTCCTTGCTTTTTGTTTTATTTTTAAGTTTTTAATAAATAAAAAAATTTTTTTGAAAAATTCGGAAAATTTAGAGTTCACTTTTTTCCAGTTTTCTTCGGTATGTGCGCATTATCTTGCTGTAGAAAAAAGCTATTGTTGTGATATTTTTCTTTAATGCGCCCATTGAGTAATTTGGTGAGAGTTTCCTGATATTCTTTGGAATTTATGCTTTTTCGCATAAAAACATATCAACCTTCCCACGCATGGATATACTACCCCATATCATGACTCCCGTTTTTTCATAATGTTTTCTTTTAAATAAAATACTGAATTTTAATATATTTCTTTTCTTGCGTCTTGCTTGTGTCCTCTTTTATCCAAAACTTATATGACCTGTCTGGGCCATATAAGTTGAATCGTTTTCGTCGGTAAAAACGATTTTTTCCGTCAATACTTCCCCTCCCACGTGCGATCCACAAAATTTCAATCGTTTCTTTATTGATTTGTTAGTAAGAAAGCTTTTTTTTAATTCTATTTTTAAATTTGTATCCGGTTTTTGATAACCATTTCACGAAATAAGAATAACTACCCGGAAGATTTTCCGAAATATAGATATCCTTGGCTGAAGTAACAATTTTATTCTCGAAAATTCTTTTCAATTTTCGTTCTAAACGATTGTCATGAAGATTTTTATTTCCTTTTTTCTGGTAGTAACTTCTTCGTTTAACATACCTATAGACTGATACCATAGGCTTTTTAAACAATTTGGCCACCTTTCTCCATGAACCAAGTGTACGATAAGCTGAAGTTACTGCATGTGTTGATAATTCGAGCTTCATTTATAGAAAATATTTTAAATTTTGAAAACTGGTTCGTCAATTTCGCTCATTTGTTGTTTATTTTAAAATTAAGCAATTATATGTTGAATATAAGTATTGTTAAAACTTATTTCTCATTCAAAACTATCAACAGTTGCGTTTTCCCAAAGAATCATAAATTTCAAAATTTTATTTTCAAACTTCTTCCATGATTTAAGATTCCTACAGAATACCAAAAGTCTTCCACATATACACAGTTAAGAATGACCATGCCAATATACCTGCAGATGGAATTTGTATGCCCATAAAAGACGCTAAGTTAGAATATTGTGGGCGAAACAAAACATCTTACAACAAAGTATATGGAACAGAAAGCTTAATATTGAAAATTGGAATCTATCGCGATTAATAGAGAGGATGGGGCGTATAATCACGTGGCTATATGCTTATGAGAAAGCATCTTGCCATGAAACTATAACATTAAACGTTTTCTTCTTTTACATACAAAACAAGTTTTATAAGATAAACGGAGAATATTAATAAAGGATAAACATAAGAACAACAAAATATGATTAATAAAGTAGTTATGCCTGAGTTTAAAAGACCACCTAAAAGATTTTAAACAATAATAAATGATAGGAAACAGAGAGATAATTTCTAAAGGATTTCATTGACAATATAAAATGAAACCAGGGCATCGAACTCAATTAATTACGCGTTTGTTCTTTCAAATCTCTAAAAAGATATTCATAATTTATGACATAACAAAGTTAACCACATTTTGAATTCTGTGTATCATGTTTGTCAAATGATGGGAAGTGGATTGAGTATTAAATAATTATTTTTGTCATTATTTTCTTCATTAATTTATTATTTCAAATTTCAAAATTTAACTTTTGATTTTTTTCGGGTAGAAATTAAAAACTCCAAAAGCTGCCATATAAATGATTAGCAAATACTGTTAACATAAAATATAAATAAAATTAACAATGTGTATATATTTTATATTTAATTTAATGTATATTTTCAAATTATATGGCTGTTTCAATAAAGAAACTCAATGAAGGCGGAAGAAGGACCAATTTCTTCCGTGAAGGTGGCAATGGGAACGTAAGCTGGCAGACAACAAGGCACATGGGAACCAGGGTGTGACGAGGACGGAGCGTCCTTAGAGTGTAGCAGGGTAGTTGGGTAGTCGGGTCGCAGGTGAAAAGAAGGGAGAAAAAGAGGGCTGGTTCGGCCAAGTAAGGATATGAAAGAAGCCCGGTGGCAGCCGGGCAGGGAGTGTGGTCTCGGTAACAGGATGACCGAGTTATTAATTAAATAACCGTTTGTCAAAGTAAAAAAGGCTGTTTCAAATTCTGTATCCCGAGTGTATATACCAGTGATGGGTAATAGTCAATTTTTTTTGACTAATTAGTCACGAGACCCTCGAAATTTAGTCAATTTTTTAGTCAATGAATGGGGTTWWWAKTSAWTMATTTTTAAAAAACGCCATATTTTCAATTGACAGTTTTAGGGTTTGACTAAAGTGTTTTTTAAAAATCATTCAAAAACGTGAC